>JAJOOD010020208.1:0-13558 GCA_029582525.1 Solanum tacnaense | reverse complement strand
AAGCAAGAGAAAGCAACGGAAATTTATTGCGACAACAAATCCACAATTTCAATGGCTAAGAATCCTGCATTTCATGGAAGAACAAAGCACATTGACATTCGCTTCCATTTTATTCGTGAGCTGGTGGAAAAAGAAGAGATCATATTGAAGTTTTGCAACACTAATGAACAAGTAGCAGATATCTTCACAAAGGCACTGCCATATCAGAAGCATGTCTATTTTAGATCATTGCTTGGTGTTAGTGATTTTGAATCAAGGGGGAATGTTGAATAAATGATTCAAACAAAAAGAAGAGAAAAGTTACTGCAGTTTCTTTTAGTGTTTTTACTGCACTTTGACTTAGTCTAGGATAGTTGTTATTTGGTCCTTAAGTTTCTCTTTTTAGTTGAAAGCACTACTGAGTTAGTGCCCTTTTAATTCTGCATTTTAGTTGAGTTGTAAGCCTATTTAAAAGGCATCATCATTGATGCTGAAGTATATATGAAAATAGAAGCTTACAGCTTATAGTTAAAGACTGCCTGCTAGTTATTCTTTTTTTCCTTTCCAATATTTTGGTTCTTGTGTGAGCTTGAGGTTTGTGTTCTCCAACAGTGAGAAGAACTGATTTGGGGTCCAACTTCAAAATTTGATTCCCGTCAATCCAGAAGGTGTTTAACATTGATTTTTGGATATATTGTATCACCAAAAGTCTAATCTCTCCAGAATCAAGACGCTTGTCGTTTGAATGCTCCTACACCGAGAAAAGGACGTTTTGGCGAGATTGTGCATAACTGTGAGGAGAACTTCCAGATTTGATGACCTACTTCAAAATTTGATTCCCGTCAATCCGGAAGGTGTTTAACGTTGATTTTTGGATATGTCGTAGTACCAAAAGACTAGTTTCTCGAGAATCAAATGGCTTGTCGTTTGAATTCTTTTATACCAAGAAAAGAGCATTTTGGCGGGACTTCACGAAATTGAGAAAAGAACAAACCAAATTTGGAGTTCCACATTGATTTGGTTAGGAGATTTTTTTTTTTTAATGATTCTTTGATCAATCCTTTGTACATGAGAGATTCTTATATAGAAGTTCCTTTGAACAACTCTCATTCTTTGTACAAGGAAAATTGTGGTAAGATTGGAAGAAGGAAATCATATCAATTCTTACCCATCTAAATGGAATTTGCCAGCACTCAAAAGGAAAGCAATAAGTCTTGAGATGTCAAGAATGATTCTTACAAAATCAACCAAAGAAAAGTTGATATTCCTTTTATTTGATTCAAAATCTAATCAATCTTCTTGTTCTTTCTCACACCTTGCAAGGAAGATCACACAATGTTACTACTCACTAGACCCATCTATTTGAAATCAATATAGAGGGTCCACGTGGTTGTCAAGCAAGAATGTTTTAAAAACAAATTGAGATCACTACAAACAAATAATTTGTAGTGACTTAGTTAGAATTCGACGACAAGAAACAAATACTCTTGAAGTCTCAACAATGCATTCATAAAGACTTCAACTTTCGTCCAAAATTCGGCAAGCCTACACGTTGACAAGTCTCAAAAAAAGGAAACCACATTCATGAAGACTTCAACTCTCGTCGTCAAATTCGGCAAGCCCACATGTTGACAAGTCTCAAAAAATGAAAACACATTCATGAATACTTCAAGTTTTGTCACCAAGTGTCGGCAAACCTACACTTCAACAAGGCTTGAAGTAGGGGGCATCTGTAGACACACAAATTTTATTGGATTTAATTCATACAAAATTTGGATTAAATCCATGTTTATTTGGGTTGAATGATTAATTTGGGCTTTACAAATAAATAAGTCCATTTTAATTAAATTCAAGTCCAAAGGTCCATTTCACCTTGAAGCCCAAACTCATGTCACGTGTCACAATGACTAGGCATCGAAGACCAACAAGGTGACGCCACGTGTCCAAATGAGGTGGTAGTCCCAGTCAAATGCAAGAACGAATCACAATGCGCCAAGTGTCAAAATGACATCCTTTGGCCAATCACAAGCAACCTTGTCCACTCCCTACAACTATAAATATGGGATATACATGACATTCAAAGAGGAGGAGGACCCTTCAAGAAGCGTTCTACAATTGGAGAAAGCTACAACACCAACTGCATAGCTCTTCGAAGGAGTGATCAACTGAGTTCTTCCTGGAGATCGACTTGCAACGACGAAGTGCTTTTCGACGTTCCCGGAGATCAAATACATCTCAAGGAGGTCTACATCATCCTACATTCGAGAAATATGCTACTGAAGGCCCTCGAATCACGGAGAAGCTTAGGATCAAGAAAACCATTCAATAAGCATTCTGCAATTAGAGGAAGCTACACCATCAACTACATAGCTCTTCGAAGGAGTCATCAACGGAGTTCTTCCCAGAGATCAACTTGAAACGACGAAGCATTTTCCGACATTCCCGGAGATCGACAACATCTCAAGGAGGTCTACATCATCCAATATTTCAAGAAATATGCTACTGAAGGCCCTCGAATCTTGGAGAATCTTAGGAGAGAGAATCAAGAGAACAACATAATTGTACTCACAATGATTCATCAATAAAAATAACATTTTTCTTTTATTTATTTTGCTTGCAGTTGATTTTCAGCGCTTACGAAAATTTGTTGCGAACAAGGACAAAGATACATTCATAAGAATTTTAGTGGATCGACTGTATTACATAAGTTAACTCCTAAAACACGTGAAAATTAAATGATGAAAAAGGGAGCAAGATGGGGAAGAAAGATATTTACCTTATCATTCTAAATTTAACTTACTTTATCATACCGTATTAATCATTTCTTTCTACTTTTATCATGCTCCATCGAGCATTCTTAAAATTTCTTGTGGTTTTTATACTTTAATTCTTACTTTTTTAAAAATTTAAATTAGCATCCATTCAATCACATATTACTATGAAAATCGTCAAGATTCTCTAAAAGTGGGTAAGAATAGAGTTACTAAAATTATAATGCATATTCAGAAGATAAATAAATAGTATCGTCAATTTTTTTAGTTCATATAGTTCAATTTACTAGGTTAGTCATAATTTGTAAAAGAGACAAATAACGAATAAATCAAATACGTTTAGTTTCCATCTCTCTAAAATAGAATTAAAAAATATAAAAGAAATTTCATGAATTCTATAAATTAATATTTTTGAAAGAATGTTGACGATATTTAAGTTTCTTCATTCAATTACATCTAATTTACCTTCTTTTTTTTAAATAAATAAATTATATTTCTATCTCATCAATTTCTAGTTAAATATAATTCATCATTTTTAAAAAAAGTTATTTAAGTTAGTATATGAAAAAAGAGTTACGCTGAAACAAAATAAATAATAGATATAAAAAGAATAAAAAAAAAGAAAAAAAAGAATGTGTCTAATAAATTTAAAGAAAAACAAATTAAAAAGAAGAAATGGAACAAAAGGAAAAAATAATGAAAAAGAAGAAGAAAGTCTAAGCCCAAAAAGTTCCATTTTCCAAAGCATTTAAAGGAGGGAAAAAATGTTGTCAAAGGGAATTGAACTCGTGACCTAGGGGCATTTGTTGAACCACTTATCCGCTGAGTCAAGGCACTACTTTGTTTTTAGGGGGTTCATTTTAATATATATACGCATAAAATCAGAATTTGACGTTATATATACAATGTAATTTTTTGACGAGGGGGTTCGGACCCCCTCGGGTCCACGTAGGTCCGCCCTAGGTGTTTCTGAATCAAGCATAATCATAGGCATTAAATTTCTCTTTAGGATAGCGACTATTAACAAAAAAATTTTTTTTACCTAACAGACTAATGCGCATCGAACCATTCCACAATGCATAATTTTATGGCCGTGTGAGCTTGATACAGATTAAGAAACTACCTGGAGTGTCATTTAGCTGAAGAAACAAAGAATGATGTTGATCGATTGTTGCTATGATACGGATGACTCCTGCTCCAGTGTCCAGATTCATGGTTGTACTCGTGTTCACCATTGTTGATTATGCTGAATTGCTCAAAAAAATGAAGACTAGCTTTACAAAGATGGAACTCGACTTGAACCAAACACAAACTAGATGAGAAGAATGAAGATCGAAGGACTGTGAGATCGATCACACGAGCTCTAAACTCTGATACCATGTTAAGATTTTTTATCCTCACCATGTGAGCACCTTCAAGTTACTAAGAGAAGGAACAAAGCATAACAGTTGAAATGTATGTGCCCACTACCAGTCAACAGACTAGGTCCCTTGACTCAACCAGAACAGTAGCTGAAGTAAAAATGCGAAAAATAAATAGCACAATGTAAATCAGGCACAAGATTTTTACGTGAAAACCCCCTTGCTCAAGGCGGTGGAAACCATGACCTGTACTCACAGGATTTCAACCCAAACTCCATTTCACTTAAACGGAGCAACGATTCAAATTACAAACTCTTGCAACCTAGGAATTTAATTCTAAATCCCTTCCCCCTCAATGTAGCAACTCTACTACAAAGAAAGAACTAAGCAATAACTCTATTGCCCACTAAACCATCTAACTCTAGGTGATTTAGACTTCAACTAAGCAACAACTTTGTTGCCCACTAAACCACCTAACTCTAGATGATTTAGACTTCAACTAAGAAACAACTCTGTTGCCCACTAAACCAATTAACTCTTAACTGATTTAGGCTTTTTGACTGAACCAAAACAATGATCTAATTCCTTTAATTATAACATAGGAATAGATTTACAATTTAAGCACATGAGACACAAAGCTAAAAATACAACAAAGACACTTCAACACTCTATGAGGTCTCTTTGTTGAGCACGAGCAGTGTTCTTCCTTGAAGATGCCATTCTCTTTGTGTCTTTGAAGAAGAGACTATATCAAATAGACAAAAACACCTTGGGACGACACCATTGGCTGAGAGCCTGCTGTTGTGGATCTTACTCAGCATTGCCTAAAATGATTTTGTACACATTGTATTTATACAGCTCAGTAACAAACTCCTAACTAACTAATGGATAGTTCCTAACAATCATTGCTAAATATCTTCTATTCAACATAAAACTCTTCCTTTATCGTTTTTATAGTATAATGCATTTGAGTTAGTTATGATTATCATCACTTAACAATATGTATGACACTAATCTTGATAGACGGTTAGAGGTTTGCGAGACCATGATTATAATATCAACCACACGAGACAACAATTAAGTAGAAATAAGCAATAGCAACGTTATAGATATGGCGGAATTACAATAGATGCCATGGCCCTAGAATTTTATAACTTTGTGAATCAGCCTCCGAAAGATCAATCATTATTATTTTTTTATGTTTGAAAACAATAGTAGAAATAGACAAACAGCAAAACCAACTTCTTGTGTTGAAAACATTGGTCTTTAAATCATAATAGATTAATTCAATAGCTTGCCAAAAATTAAGTTCCTAGGGGTTCACGATCCAACTGCTTGTAGAAATATATTACTTATACGACTACGTACTCTCATGTGTGAATTTAAGAGCAACAACTAAGTTGCTTGTAGAAATATGTTACTTATACGATCACTTAGTCTCGAGTGAATTTGGGAGCAACAATAAACTTAGCACTAGTCATTATGACTTGTTAACATAATTTTTAATTTACATAAAGAAGCTACACTAGCTCATGCATTAGGTTTCTTTATTGTTTTTGCCTTGTAATTAATTTTTCCTCCCTTATTGCTTGCACATGGTAGACAAATTAATTTAGGCCATGAATGATGAATTTTTTCTCAAAGGGTCAAAAAAGAAAGTTTTAATGAGGTTGAATATTAAAGGTTAGTGTTAGGTACTAGTTGTAAATATGTACGGCTGTACCGACAAGGACAAATTCAAAAGGGCCCTAATATTTGTTGGAATAAAATTTCCAGCTCTGCTGCTTATAGTATAATAAGTGTGAAATTGACTAATATATCAACTCTTCATGCCCCACTTTGATTTAGTGATCCTAGTCTTGAAGATTGTTGTTGGAGGGTCATATACTTCAATTTTATAGCTCAGCTTTTTAATCTTAGGCTCTTTCAAAATTGAGTATCCTATGCATTTTGTCAAATTAATGCCACATGAGCTCATGGACATGGAACGACAGATATCAAATGTCATATTGAAATAATGAAAATTTTGATATCATAGTTTTTATATTTGATTGCATTTCTTTAAAGTTTGTGTTCGATAAGATATGTGGTATTTATTAAAAAAATATTGATATATTAAATATTATATCAAAGTATATAGTTATATATAAATTCATATATAATATTATTATAATACTAGTAAATATATAAAATCACATTAATACAAAACTAATTATTTAAACGTAGAAATTTGCTTCTGTTTAAAAATGAAGAATTAAAAACACCCTTATTGTAACGGCACAAAATCTCAAATATTATTTTCTTTTAATTCTATAGAGCAATTAAGCAAACAGGACGCCAGATTCACCAAATCTTACTAGCCAATAACCAAAAATGGTCTTCACTTTAAGTCACATGTGTTCTGATGAATTTGATTCCGCTCTTAAGCTCATAGGACGTGTTTGGTATGAACGAAAATATTTTTTCAAACAAAATAAGTGATTCTTAATTTTTTTTTTATGTTGGTAAGTATGTAAAGTTTATTATTTCAAATGATTTTCTATTAATCTAGATAAATACTATGAGAATAAAAATAATTAAGGAGCTATGTGACGAGGTGTGTTGGAAGATTCATTAAAGTGACATGTCACGGATCAATTTCTCGTACAGTCACTCAACTAATATTATTATTATCTCAAAAGTCACATTTCTTCTTTATTCCAATTTTCTGAAATTATAACACTATGACTTAATTGAAATTCAGAGAAATCAACTCGAAATATTACTTATGATGCCGGTTTATTTAATCAACTAAATATGACCCATAGTGTTGAATGTCAGGTATAACTTAAAATTGGAATAAACTATATCAATCTTCGTGTAATAGACATTGGAAATCTGGAATGAAGTGTGGAAACAGAATAAAGCCAATCCCTACATTATAAATTGCACATAAAAAACTGTATATGTGTATAGTATGCCTCATCATTCTATTTAGTCACTACACAAAAAGTAAAAAAAATTACTAGATGAGTATTTAATTTCTTCAATTCCATCTTTATTTATCAAAATTTCAACTTTGGAACTAACATTAAGGGTAGAGAGGCATCATAACAGCCTCTCTACCCTTAATGAAGCGCGCGCTTCCAAGATTTCAACTGACAAATGAGATGCTTGTAACAAACCACATGACCTTTAGAAAATTTTAACAATATGCTTTTCCTCATCCTTTTTAATTTCCTTCCAATCTTGATCTTCAACTTACACACTTTCATTTTCAACCATATTGGCTGTTGCTTTCTCTGAGATCCAATTGAATCTGATTTTTGTAGAGACTTGTGAATCAAGAATTGTGCTCTTCTATGTTGGACCTCTTCAGGGTCTTCCATTTGCATCTTTGAGTAAGCATAATATGGTCTATTCATTTTGTTTTTTTTTCCTCTTTAGGAAGAAAGTTATATAATGGTAAGAAGAAAAAAAGAAAGAAAGAAATAGAGTAGCTTGTATAGAGTTAAAATGAGAGTGAACTAAAGATATATATTTATATAGAGGATAGAAGGGTGTGTCATGTGTGTGTGTGTGATGAAGCAGCATGTGCTTTGAAGAAATGCCTAATTTGTCAAATGTCAACCCCATTGTCCCCTTGGCTATGACTAAAATAACTACTTCATTTATTTCAATTTATGACATGTTTAAGAAGCAGAGCAAGTTTTGAAACTTGTACTCCCTTTGTTACTACTCCTTCCGTTCTGACTTACTTGTCAAATTTTAACTTTTCTATTACTCTCTCTGTATCAACTTTTAATTGTCATGTTACGTTTTTCGAAAGTCAATTTGACTAATTTTTAAAGTTAAATTAGATTACATTAATTTGATATTTTAAGCAAAAAATTTAGATATTTAAAAACTGTACGATAAATTCCAATTTTTGGCATATCAATATGATGAAAAAACACATCGTAAAATGTTAGTCAAAATTATTATCGTTTGACTCTAAAAAAGGAAATTATGACAAATAAAAGTGGACGGAAATAGTAGTAAAAATTAATGATTAATATAGTGAGGTTACCATTTTACTCCTATTAATTGACAAAGGTCCAAACATATTTACTTATTTACATTTTTCAAAAGTATCAACTCAATATAAATAAATAGACGATATAATAGGAAGAAAAAATTGTACTTTCTTAATTTGTCAAAAATGATGAATAAAAATAGAAATCAAATTAGAAAATATTGGACAAGTAAAAGTGTCAAGGAGTATGTTAGTTGTTCATTTTCTTTCTATACATTCTAAGAATTCATAAATAAGAAATACAACTTTAGTAATTTACCTATTAGGAAATTTTTGAAACCTTACAAAATTGTTTAAAGTTTAAAAGGAAAAATTCAAAGGAAACCTGTTTATTTAGATGCAATTAATCATTACTTACGAGTCACACAAATTTTTATTCATGTATTTTAACAATAGTCATTTTCATTCATGTGGGGGTTGTTGGGTTTTAAAGGAGTGAACAGGAAATGAAGGCTTGTGACTTTGTCGAAGGGTTATGATCTTTACGAAAGGTTGTGTCTTTTCTAAAGGTACCGCTACTTCTTTAATGGTTAATCCGTTTTATCTTGGAAGGAATTAATTAACAGGGTACTTGAGAGGATTAAATTTCTTAAGGACACACATTGTATTCAATGGACTCAGATAGTTCTTTTCTTTTTCTTTTCATCTTTTATTGTTTCTGGTTTGCTAACCTGAATACACTAGTTAACATATATATCATTTAATCTTATATATCATTTAATCTTATGGTCTTAAATATTTCATGCATAGTAAGCTAAATTTTAAAAAATAATGAAAAAAATCATTCTTTTTAAAACCGCTTATAATTTTTTTTGTGTACGTTATTGATTGTGAAAAAGACGAAAAAAATAGTTATGTTTGATTGGTAAAATTATCCACACACAATATTTAATTATTTACTCAAAACTACTACACTGATTTATTGAGTTTACGCTTCCCAATAAGTGAATATTCTGTAAAGATCTGACGCTCGAAAGACTAATGAAATTCAACTAGAAGCACTTAATAAGTTCCATTTCTTTATCAGTAGAGACTTCACCGACACTCTAAACATTATTGTTCAGAATATTATAATTTCTACATATAATTCATAGTATTAGGCCGCGGATCTAGGCCGAAGGGTTAGGGTTTTTATTTGAACTTTCTCGATAAAAAGATATATTATATATATATAAAAAAAAAAATATTTAGTATGTATATAAAAAATTGAATCCTCCGACCACAAAACTAGAAGCAGATGGCTCAATAACTTGGGGATTCAAAATTTATTTTTAAGTTTTAAGTTCATATCACATGCATTATTACATATATATTTTCAATTCTTAATATTCTGAATCCGCCGCTGCAACGTATATAACTTGTGTCTATGAACCAAAAGTCAAAAAGGATAATTATTTTATACGTTTATTTTGTTCTTTCTTTTCTCCATTCTACGACAGAGAATTAAAATAACATTAGTAATTATTAGGAAAATATAAATGTTTGATAATGGAGTAGCTAGGAAAGAGTAAGAGCAAATTCCACCGGCAAGGACGAAAAATATATACGTAGAAAAAAGAGGTGTTAAATAATAGTAGCATAAAGTCAATGGGGAAGAAGTCCATGCCCCATATGTATATGTCTGCCAAACAATGACATGAACCATATTGTCTGCTGGCTTTTAACTAAAAAGGAAAAAAATATTGTGCTCAAAATAAAGTTTAGTTAATTACATTATTGTTTAACATAGGAATATAATATTATATTTGAAACAAGTTAAAAATTTGGAAAAGGGTCAAATATACCCCTGTACTATTGGAAATGGCTTAAATATACCATTCGTTATATTTTTGGGCTAAAATATACTCTTTCCGTTATATTTTTGGGCTAAATATACCCCTCTCGTTATACTTTAACACATATATACCCTTATAACTTACAAAGTGACACTTGAAGGGCCAAGATTAAAAGAACTCATCTAATTTTAAACTATATCAAGTGCTAAGCTTAAACCGTCCCGCCCAATCAATATTACCCGACCCAAAATACACCTCAAACGTGGAAACCTCTGCTTTGCGCAGACATTTTTGCTTCACCATTACAAAGCTTCTTGCTCTTGGAAGCTTGAGACACGTCAATTTTGCTCAATGAATTCTCCTGTAACATTTCAATTTTTGCTGTTGGAAGCTTCATAGCTTGTTTTCCATCTTGCTGAATGGGAGAATCAGAGGGAATAAAATTTGCTCAGGGTCTTACAACATGATTTTCATATAGGATAGTTGAAGATTTGGACGATATAATTGATTTCTTTAGCTGTTCGCCTCCCTTACTTTGCTAAGCAAAAATGGTTCACAGTTCGCCTCCTTGATTTTGCAAAACATAGAACGTGGTAGGGATTTTTATGTTTGAAGTGTAATTAGGGTCGGGTAACATTGATCGGGTGGGGCGGGTTGGTTTAGCACCATATATAGTTTAAAATTAGATGGGTTCTTTAAATCCCTGCCCTCCACGTGTTGCTTTGTCAGGGGTATATACGTGTCAAAGTATAACGGGAGGGGTATATTTAGTCCAAAAGTATAACGAGGGGTATATTTAAACCATTCCCAGGGGTATATTTAGCCCTTTTCCGTTAAAAAATTATGTGATTTTCAAAGCCATTCATGGACCCTTATTCAAGTCTTGAGGATCATTGTATGAGACTAATAAACAGAAAAGATCTCTCGAATCAATCGGTTTATGCATGCATGTGGAAATATAAAAGCAAGAGTCTCATTAATCAACTTATTTATGGAGTAATTAATAAGTTATGGTCCTGAGTTTTCAGTATAGAATTCTATTTTTTATATAGGAGTATTAATTTTTTGTGTTTAAGTTTGACGTATAAAAGGTATCAAATTAAATGTATCGTGTAATGAAATTGCTTTTTTGTTCATGTGATAACTTATCCTTGAAAACATAGGAGAAAGAAATGGAGAGTAACAAATGCGTATTCAGAATTTCGAGATGTGAGTGCACTATTACAGAAAGATTGATCTGAAATATAAATTTGATCACTCGATATTTATGTTCTTATTACTAAACGTTAAAATTTTACTATTATAGGTCCAATATTAATTTATGAATTAATTAAAATGTCAAAAGTGCTACCAATAACTACTTAGAGAGGTGTTATCCAATTTTAGAAAGAAAAATAAAACAAGATAAATATAAAATTCAAATTTCTAACTCACGTAGAGAGGTGCACCCAGTCATCATCGCATTATATGATACTCCGAGTGTGGATTCACACATCCATATTTTAATAATTTTTTTAAAAATATAACACTACTATATATGATCTCGAGAGGGGAGCATGAATTCACGTGAACCTGGTAACCCCGGATACGCCTCTGAGAGAAAACAAGGACAGAAAAATTAAAGATGCATGTAACAGTAAAAACATAAGTGGCATACAGAATCATATAAAAGTTGACGGTTTTTTTTTTTTTTTTTGTTTTTTTAATAGAAAAAGTGTGTGTTATGTATTTATTATATATCGTTATAGTTTAAAAGATTACATTACGTAGTTATATTTAGAGTTTTACTAGGAAATCTCTACTCTCTCTGATCAAACTCTTGCCCATCTCTCCCATCCTCCCATCTCTCTTTCGATCTTTTCCTCTCTCGCTCCCCTCCCTCTCTATATCTTGCCTGATACAAACTAGGCAAGACGTGAGGAGACCTCTCTTCTTCCTCTTCTCCTCTTTAATCTCATACCTAAACTCTCACTATGTTTGCATGAGGGAGAGATACAATATTGTATCAATTGTATTCTTAAAGAGTATACAATACATTATACAAAATATATAACAAGGACAATGTACTCCCTCTTATCCATTTGTTTATCTTGTTTTAATTAGCTTTGCATGGACATAAGAAAATATAGAAGACTTTTAAATTATGATATTAAATTAAAGATATGTAAAATGTAATAAAATGCTTTTAAATCTTATGGTCTTAAATATAATTAATATTAAAGAATTTTCAAGAAAAGAGACATCTATTTTAAATGGATTAAAAGGAAAAATTAAAACTAATAAAATGAAACGAAGAGAGTATTTTTCTTTTTGTTTTGCTACTAATAAATTAGTGGTTGGATATGATTTATGAATAAGGTTAGGTGGTAGCTTTTAAATGTGTACGGCTGTACTGAGTAAGATTTTTTTTTCCGCACTTACTAGCGTTAGTGTGAACTTGATCTACCAGACAAAATAATAATGAAAATTGGTGTACAAACAATAGTTATTATAACTATCAGATGCGGTACAGTAGATGAGACTGTTTCATTTTTAATTAGAGGTCTCGAATTCGAGTTTTAAATATGGAAAAATTCTTGGTAAAAGAGCTTTCCTCGAATGGAGCCAATACGACACGAATTTAAAATAATCGAACTTTAATGCGGATATCAGACACATGATGGTGAATTAAAAAAATAGTTATTATAACTGATCGATAAGTATGCATGTACACACATCACACATCTTAGACTAATCCACAAGATTGATTCAGTTTGACGGTTTGTGAGTCTGAAGAAAACAACATCATGGCATGTGATAACAAAGTCAAATGTTAGACTGCATGTCATGACTTGTGAAAAGAATCGCTTTGCTACAACTCAACAACCATCACTCAAAATTCATCAAACCTATAAAAGTAAAAATCTATCTTAAATTGAAAATGTGTGAGAGGGGGAAATAATTGATATAATTAAAGATTCAAAATTTTGAAAAAAGAAATACATATAGAAATCAAGGGGATTCAATATTTACTATCTATGCATAAAAATAATTTTAATTTATAATATACAATGTAATTTTTTTTTATAAAACTTATTCAAATAAATCCTCTTGTTCCTACTTGGCTCTACCTCTGATTACATATTAATTAAAAAAGAAGTTACCCTTAATTTGCATTTCCCGCATAAATGGCCAAAGGAACTTTTTCAATCGGAAGTATGTTTTTTTCCTAATGGTCAAACAAATATGCTCAAAAAAGAATAATTTTATCATTCCATCTAAAATATTGTAGGCGCAAAAGCCGCAGGTTCATCCAAGAACATGTGTATTGGTCAAAAAGATTAGCCTAACTTTTCCATGGAAGGGCCACAATTTATAAATCTAACATCTTCTATATTCTCTCTCAATCAAGTTGAGCATGTTCGACAAGCTAAAAATAATTGTATCAGTTTTTCATTGGAAAAGAGTCTAAAATACGTTTGAAGTACTGAAAATGGTATAAAATTACCCTACATCTACTTATTGATTCCAAAAATGTAAAAAACCCTTGTCATTCATCTTTGGATTCAAATTTGACCACTTTTTAAACTAAATTTTATTTAAATATTCTTGTAAATATGTGGCGGTGAACCATTGGTT
>JAJOOD010020207.1:0-12158 GCA_029582525.1 Solanum tacnaense | reverse complement strand
TGCTCAAACTCAAACTTCCTAATGAAATCCATTACAATGCATTAAATTTTGTTTACCCCCAATTAATATAAACCTACGTACTGCATATGAGGAATTTCTAGATCCCACCTCTTTTCAATTTGATTTCTCTTTCCCAACCAATAAAATGCAACATACTAATGATAAATAGAACCCATTACCTATTATTTAAAGAAATCAAAGCGTTGAAGCATTACCTGGATGGCAGTCGCTACTGGTTGATGCCGCAGGGTGTTTCTCTCGTTTAGTCTTTTTAATTATCTAGGGTAACTAATTATGAACAAATAAATATTAAATCTAACTACTTTTAATGTTATCTTCTTTAACCACCAACTAAATTAATTATTAAAACTGTCCCATTTATTTCACAATATAGTTATGAATAGTCCAAAATACCATTTAGAATCTATCGGAAAGTCTTTCATGAAATAAAAAGCTCTAGTACTTAAAACGACCAAATGGGTCCCGTCCGTCGATCACTCCGACAATAATTAAGTCAGTGGTCTTTTGGTCTTTCCCTATGCTACGTCGTTTATACCCTAAATTATGAGGTTTTAGTCAGTTTAAGCCTAGAAACATAACTAGAACTTATCTAAGTCAAATAATTCACCAAAACTTAGAGAAATTCGAACGTAAGAGGAGAAAGAAGTCGATAACCCTAGTTCAAGAACTCAACAAGGTTCCATCAGTTCCAACCATGAAATCAAAAGATTTCTCTGTGGAATTCATCACCAGGTATGTGGGATTTTACTAGTGGGTTCCTTTCACCCATTAGGTCCCAAAAATTCAGTCAGTTTCTTAATTCTTTTACTATAAATAACCTAGGGTTTCTAGAATTTCAGCAGATTATCATAAATTACTTATGAATAAGACCCAAACCAAATTATTATGTTTGTACTCAGTTTATTGCATGAATTTCAAAACCCTAGCTATGTATTTCTTTAGTTCTTGAATTACACATGCTAGGTCAGATATTTCAGTCATAATGTATTCAGTTATACATGCCTCAGTTTATGAGTGCATCATTATTAGATTAATTGTTGCATTCTCAGATTGCATGTTCAGTTTTGAGCTATCCATTATATACAGAAACTCAGTCATAATGTGTTAACCACTTAATCTATTGGGAGTAGCATAATATCGAGTTAGACTAGGGTTCAGTGTACCCATATAGTCCCAGAACTACGAGCCACGTAGGTGTAAGTCCCCTATGTAGGGCAATATTAGTTAGTGATCACACCAGTCATGCCTCTATACCTTTGGCTGGGTATATTAGGTCCTCTCGATGGGGCGTATACATCGGACTCCACATTTAGCTCATGTGGTTTTATTGTCGGTTATTAGTAGTTCCTACAGTTCACTCAGATTCTATTGCATTGACCTCATTTATAGTACGATCAGTATTCAGTTTCAGCATGTTATAAATTTGGTCATTGCATTTAGTTAACTCAATATTCAACATCTATATCATGTTCAAATTATTTCATTGCTTTATTGCTTTGTTCAGTTATATGTTATTTCAGTTTTACTCTATCTTGCATGCTCAGTACCTTTCAAGTACTGACGCATACGTGCGCTACATCTTCTCGTGATGTAGGTTCAGGTTCTTAACATCCAGAGCACGCTTAGATCGGTTCCCGATCTCTAGTTCAGCAGAATCAGTAGTGAGTCGTCATTCTCCGAGGACAATAGTCATTAGTTTCTTTTCAGTATTTTTAGTTCTTTAGTTTTAGTTTTGCTAGACTTAGTTGGGGCCTGTCCTAGTATTTCTAGTCAGTTAGAGGCTATTTTCAGACATAGTTAGATTCAGCTTAGTATTGAGTTAATATCTTCTTTGTATTAAACTCATCATTTTTCATATATCTCAGCTATAGTATATGTGTATTCCCCATATTTTCATTTTATTTATGATTTAGCTTCCGCAGCAGTTTATTATCTTTAGTATACTCATGTTCATGCCAGCAGGGTTAGCTTGGGATCACTTGTGGTCCTAGGTCCCGTATCCGCGCCTCGGGGGTAGTCTCAGGGTGTGACAAATATGTTGGGTTCATTTCCCACCGATTTATGATCTAAGATGACTTTACATGGATAAGACGTTGGATTTAAGTTCTAATGCACCATAATGATGATTTAATGATGACTATGACAAACTAATTGTATTTTTTTTATTAGAAGTCATGAATTTCGCCCAATTGATTTGTTTCATTCTCTTATATGAATGTGGTAGCAGTACATGATAAGTATGAAAGATGACAGTGATTATTGTGGTTGTACAAATGAATATAAGTATGAAAAAAAATTATAATAGTCATCATTATGGTTAAATTAAGAACACTGTGAGTTCTCCAAATATTCCTTCAAAATGTGAAGGTAATTTTTATCATCAAAAGGTATAAAAAGTCACTGGACACGTGATTGTTGTGCGATTTAATAATATGATAAATTTGTAACTCCTCCATCAAAATTTAATAATATGCAAATTTATGAAGCACATACAAATGATTAGTCAATTCCGTAAAAAGATTGTGACTTGTAATAAGCATTGTGAATGTTTGCCAATTCTTGAAAGTGAATGGGTCAAAATATAAATAAGAACATATTCCTGCATGGTTGAAAATATGCTGCAACTCACCTCTATGGAAGGTTTGAGAGAAAAAATAAATAAATTTTATTTGGTAGGAATGGTCAATGATCGTGTACGTTTATAAGTCATAAATATTAAGGTATGTTTGCTGTGAACTACCGAAAGGGCTAAAGAAAAAAATAATGCTTGCCTATAAAGGTTGTGGCCATGACCAAAATAATATTATTGTGTCATACAAATTTTTCATTGGTTGTGTACCTATGGTACAACAAAAGTAAAGCAAGAAACATGTCTTGTTCGTAATAATTTTGATCATGACAATAATAATATAATTTTCTCCTTGAATGAGATGCTTACCATATCAATGGTGTCATGGAGTACATAAAATTAATTGCAAGCTCTAACGAATTGTGTCATTACCAAAGGAATAGTATTGGGCTGTAGTAAGTCTCATTTTTAAGTTTCGGATGAATTGAAAAGAAATATTGAGATTATAAATTATGAAAAGATTTAATATCTTTAGATTACTACAACCGAAGCTGGTTATAAATATTTATGTAAAAGATTACCCGTTTTTTCCTCTTGTTTGTTGCACACAAACATGGACATGTTGATCAAATCACATACAAAAGTAAGCTATAAATTAGTTTACTGAAGAGGTAAAAGCTGATTTATTGATAATGTATAGGGTATTTATACATGAGAGTGGATCCATAAGGATCAAGAAGGAAATCAATACAATCAATCTAAGATATAAGTGAGGATCTTTACTGTTATGAATAAGCTAAGACTTTGGAAACTAAATCTGTAAATAAGGAATATAAATAATATAAAATCACTCTAAGATATATCTCTAATTTGCCCCGCAAGATGGTAGGTCGATCAGAGATGCCAATCTTGGAACGTAACAGCTCAAAAGATCCACTTGGAAGAGGTTTTGTGATCTTTTATGGAGAACCGAGTGCCAAGTTGTTTGATAAATTTTTCAACATAGTGAGACTGATTGCCAGTAATTATGAGATCGTCAACATAAACAACTAGATAGATGATAACACCAGATTTTGCATAGATGAAAAGACAATGATCACACTGAGAGTGTTGAAAACCAAGTGATAGAAGATAGGCTTTTAGTTCATCATACCAAGCTCGTGGAGCCTGCTTCAAGCCATAGTTAGCCTTGTGTAATTGACAAATATGATTAGGATACTTCTCATTGACAAATCCAGGTGGTTGAGACATGCAAATTTCTTCTGATAAATGCCCATGTAGAAATGCATTATTGACATCTAATTGCCTAAGCGGCCAATCTTTAGAGACCGCGAGAGAAAGAACAACTCTCACTGTAGTATGTTTAGCAACAACTGAGTAGGTCTCAAAATAATCCACACCAAGTCGTTGAAGATAACCTTTAGCAACCAACCGAGATTTATAACGTCCAATGCTACCATCTGAATTATATTTAACACGAAATACCCATTTGGATCCCGCCGGTTTAGCATGAGGGATAGACGGAACAAGAGACCAAGTGCCTTGACTTTGCAATGATGAAATCTCTGCATTCATAGCAGCACACCAATTTGTATCTTTTAAAGCTTGACGAACAGTGCGGGGTTCTATTGGCTTGAGTAGGAAACAAGGTTATTTTGGCTTGGTTGATGGAGATAATTGGTATGGTTTGGTTAATGGTGAGACATTTGATACAGTGAGATTGGTAAAATCATGAACAGTAGCACTTAGACACAACTTCTGAACGGGTTTATGAATGTTATTCTTTGATCGAGTAGTCATGGGATGAGAGGGTTGAATAGTTGAATTTTGATCTGACTCATTTATGTTATCAAGTAAGGAGGGTTCAGAAGAGGTAGAACTCATAGACGATGATGAATGAGAAAGAGACATACCTGAGTGTTGACTGGATGAATTCCCATTTCCATTTGATGAAGAAACATTGTTAGGTGCTCCGCTGGAAGATGTGGGACCAAGATGCGGTGTAGTAGAGGCCATAGGAGAGGTGATAGATGATGGTTGGTCACAAGTAAGAGGAATAACAAAGTGGCTGGGAACCCAAGAGTCAACAGTGTCATTTTAGGGTCTGCTTTCTATTGGTTCAAGAGACATATAAAGGAAAGAGTGTTCCACAAAATCAACATGACGAGATAAATAAAGACGAGAATTTACAGGATCATAACACTTATAAGCACTCTGATTTTGTGAATTGCCTAGGAATATGCAAGGAGTAGAGCGAGGCTGTAATTTATTCTGATTGTAAGGATGCAACCATGGATAACATAAACAACCAAAGACACGAAGTTTGTTGTAGTTTGCTAGAGTACCATATAACCTGAAATAAGGTGAATCTCCATCTAAAGTTCGGGTGGGCAACCTATTAATTAAATAGGCAGTAGTCATAAAGGCATAAGACCAGAACTTTGGAGGAAGATTGGCATTGTGTAATAATGTGATACCTGTCTCCACAACATGATGATGACGACACTCGGCAGTGGCATTGTGTTCAAGTGTGTAGGGAGGAGTGAGAAAATGGGATATCCCGTGTTCTTCAAAGAATGAACGGAGATGAAGAAACTCCCCGCCATTGTCAGAATAGCCAGATATATTTCGTATATTGATCCACAAATATTAAATAATATTGAAAACCATCAATAGATACTTTTGGTGCAGCACCGCAAACATTTGGATAAATATATTCTAAAGGAGCAAAACTTTGTATTAAGGAGTTATAAAAGGGAGTCTTGTGCATTTTATTGCAGTTACAAGAATTGCAAAAAAAATTCTTCTCTAAAGATGAAGAAATATTCAAAAGCTTAAAAATATGACGAAGAGTGGGAGTGGAGGGATGGCCGAGACGTCGATGTCATTTAGGAGCGGTGGTGATGGAAGTGGTGTTGACTTGAGCATTAGATATAGCTTGGAGAGTGGAATTGGAAGGCCATGGATACACACCACCCTTAGGATTCCCTGCTACCAGTGGTCCCCCGTACAATAATCCTTCACAACAAACGAGTAAGGTGAGAAGTCAACCGAAACATGATTATCGCTACACAATTTATAAACAGAGATAAGATTCTTTTTCATATGAGTCACACATAAGACATTACTTAAATTAAGAGGGCTAGAGGAAGAGGGTAGAAAAGTAGATCATGTATGGGTAATCTTGTGAGATTTACCGTCACCAAGCATGACATCTTTACTGCCATCATATTCAGAGTGAAGAGAAAGGTTTTGTAAGTCTTGGGTAACATGGTGAGAGGCACCGGAATCGACAAGCCAATTTGGATCTGCATTGGTGGATTGTGCATTAAAGTTAGCTTTGGGCTGCTGATCATTGGATAGGTTGAAGTTGCTTGAGGAACCATTGGGTATAGTATTTGTGACTGTAGATAAAATGGAGAGTAATTTCCTGCATTGCTTCACATGATGACCAGGTTTGTCGTGCAATTGACAAGTGACCCTGGGTCGATTATTTTAACCACCAGAATGACCTCCTAGATAACCTCCATTTCCATTCCGATTGGAAGGAGGGAAATTCCTTTGATTGGAGCTTGAGTTATTGGTACCTCGATTGGAATTTCGGTTGGTAGAAGTGGGAGGTTTAGTAGCAAAGTTCGCCATGATTGGCTCCACAGTTTGGGATGATCGACGAGTCAAATGAGCTTCGAAGTCAGTCAACTTGTCATGAAGTTCTTGAAAGGTTATGGCTGTTTCACGAGCATGAAGTGCAGAGGTAATGCTATCATACTCGGAAGGAAGGCTATGCACGACATGAAGAAAAACTTCATCAGCGGAGATGTGAATACCAACTGAAGCAAACTTGGTGCAAATCTCTTTGATTTTCTGCAAATACATAGTAATAGAGAGATTTCCCTTTTGAATAGTATTCAAGTCTTCTCTCAAACTCATTATGCGAGCACGTGACGACTTCGCATAAGTCGTGGCAAGGTTTTGCCAAAACGCATAGGAAGTTTTGTCATCAGTAACAAATGGTATAATTTCTGGTGAAAGGGATGCAACCATGACACTTCTAATGAGATGGTCTTGTCGTTTATAAACCGAGATAGCTGTGGTGGATGGTGGATGGTGGTTCATTTATGAACTGAAGAAAATCATAGGCAGTAAGCAGTGTTTCCCATTGATATTGCCAAGATTGGTAGTTGGTGGTAGTGAGTTTCAATGGGGCTTGGGTAACAGTGTTGATGGATATAAGTTGGTCATAGTTGTTCAAGGAGATGATGTTGTTGGATGGTGCCAAAAAATTTGAAGTGGTTTTATTTGTTGGGTTAGGGAGGGAATCAGAGGTGTTGTTCGAAGGAGCCATGGCTATTGAAAAAAAAATTATTGCCCAAAAAATGTTTTGGCTGTTAAGCGGAAAAGCTTTGATACAATAAAGTAGTTTACTGAAGAGCTAAAATCTGATTTATTAATAAGGAAAAATTACAGAAATACCACTTTTTAGTTTACTTATTACCATTATCCCCTATAAGTTTTACAAATTTCCAAAATCCCTCATTTTTGCACATCAGATTAATGTATCAGCGCTTATATTATTGTATCTCGCGCATCAGATTAATGTATCAACAGTTATATTATTGTATCTCGCGCATCAGATTAATGTATCAGAGTTATATAAGTGTTGATACATGCGCGAGATACAATAATATAAGCGCTGATACATTAATCTGATGCGCGAGATACAATAATATAAGCGATGATACATTAATCTGATGCGCGAGATACAATAATATAAGCGTTGATACACTAATCTGATGCGCGAAAATAAGGGATTTCTGTAATTATAAACTTTTAAGGGATAAATTGTAATTTTGCCTTTAAAGTATGTGATTTCTGTAATTTGCCCTATTAATAATGAATAAGGTATTTATACATGAGGGTGGATCCATAAGGATCAGGAAGGAAATCAATACAATCAATCTAAGATATAAGTGAGGATCTTTACTGTTATGAATAAGCTAAACTATGGAAACTAAATCTGTAAATAAGGAATATAAATAACATACAATCACTCTAAGATATATCTCTAATAAGCTATAAGTGTACTGGAATAAAGTTCAGTTGGCATGATCAGTTGGTCGTTCCGATTAAAATATGATGCAAAAATAATTGAGAATTCACATAGTTATATACTAAAGAAATAAATTATTCTTCAAGAATTCTCTTGTGTTGCTTATTCTCGTAATAAAATTATCATTGTACCAGCTAAGGTTGTGATTGTATTCCCTGAAATTATTTGGAACATATATAAAGGTTGGTAGTGTTATAAATCCATTGAATTGTGGATTGTCGATTTGATTACTTCAAGAATTAATTGATGAATTCATGTATGTATAATTCCAAGGTGATATGAACCTTGGTGGATAAATATGTATCTACTAGTTTGGCTTTTAACAAGGTGATCTTGGGTATGATATCTCAACACTATAAATAGATATATCATTCACTATTTGGAGAACACACTTGAATAAGAAGAAAAGTTCTCTCTTCTATCTACATTTCTTGTCTCCTCCTCTTTATAATTATTGTGAGCTTGATTTTATAACAAATCTTTTATTCTTCTTATTTTTTTGTTCATTTTTTCCTACATAACTTTTTTTATGTATTAAATTGAAGAATGTTTTTTTGGAAAAAAGAATGATGAATTATTATTAAATTTGAAAATATGATTTAAAAAATATTTTAACTAAATAAGAAACATTAAATTTTATCGAATTAAAAATCATGACTATCATTTTAACAAATATCTATTTAATTAATTTTTCTTTCTTCGATTTCATGAAATTTCTTTCTTACTTTCCAATTATATACTAAAGAGATGAAAATTAAACTAAAATTACCATTATTATCTCTTTTTTAATGACTAGCCTAGTAATTAAATTAAACTAAAAAAACGAAGATGTCATTTGTTTACCTTTTGATGTACATTATAATATTAGTAATTTAATTCTTACACTATTTTAAAGATTTTTGGTGATTTTTAAAATAATAAATGATTGAATGAGCACTAATTCAGAATTTGAAAAAATTCAAAATAAAATAGAATACAACAAAATATTTGTTTTTTAAAAGCACAATTTTTTTAATAAAGGCACTATGAAGCAGAATAAAAGTAAAAAGAGACGCTAAATAGGGCACGACAAGTCTAGTTAAATTTAGTGGGTTAAGGTTAATCTTTCTCTTCTCCACCCTATAATTTTGCATGTTTGCTTCTCTATGTATTAAATTTCTATAGTAGAAATTCTGGATCCGTCACTGTTTATGTCCTACACTTCTTCAATCACAATAATTTGTCTTCTTACTACTTTCTCTTTTGATTTTCTATATGATATTTAATATGCATACTCAAATTCAATAAATTTGAATTTGCACCGCATTGAGCCTATTTGGGGTGATGTTCTTTATCAAGGACCCCAAACTTAAAATCGAACCCTCTAACTAAGAGAGGAACATTTTATCCGTTGCATCATATTTTTTATGGCTCTTTTTAAGTATACTTTAACATCATGTATACATGTATATTTTTTAGAATAAACTACATAAATTCCACTAGATTAGGTTCTAATTACTAGGATTCGCGATAGTTTCGAATATTACTTTATGTGACGTATTTCATCCTCTGAATATATGTATCATTACTCGCCAGTTACATGTATCCGAAGGTTTTAAAAATCAAGATACATGTTTAACTAATTCACATGCACAATTAAATCTATAAATATTAATCAAATCTCTTAATATAAGGCGGAAAGCAAGGAATGTATCTATGTTTAATTTCATTTTATTACACTTTGAAATAATAAATTCATTAATATTATTAATAAAAGACAAAACATGTATATCTTGGCTATGTAATTTGATTAATTTCATTTTATACTATTAAAATAATAAATTCATTAATTTGAAGTATCTATTATAAATATATGATGTATCCAACAAACTAAATACTTAGATACATGAGTATATGGTATCTAGAGTTAATTTTATTTGTCTATTTATATGATATATTATTAATTTCATGTATCTATTTATACGATCTAGTATTAATTTGATGTATAAAGTATTAATTTCATACGTTATATCCAAAAATATGTATCTCGGATACATGGTAAGCAGATACATCCAATTTTGTGTATCTAAATATGGAATGTAACTGAAACGCATACCCTATCATTAATCCAAAAAAATAAAAAAATAAAAAAATAAAAATTCTTTCCATTTTTTAGTATCTGCATTTTTTTCTCAAGATACATATAATCTTAACTCAGATGCATGATCTCTTAACTACATACATGTGTATATTTTGTTAGATACATCTACACCTAATACCTTTCGTATCTCTCTCCTCTTCATAGGAGACCAGCGCCACCTTCGTTGCTCGTTTCCTCTTAATCATGAAATTATCGTCTCCGACAAAAATTCCACTACAACACATTGTTTCTATAGCTACGAAATCTAAGCTATGAATGTAAAAAGCGTAGCAGTTACCTAGTAACTGCCACAAAATCTTAAACTTCATAGCTATTTAAAAATTTGTAAAATTTCTTAGCCACAATTTTTTTATAACAAAGCTAATTCCTTATTTTTGCTACAATTGCTAATAGTTGTGGCAAAAATTGGATGAATAGCTACAAGTTTACTGCTATAGTAAACATTTTGTAGCTAATCATAAATTTTTGACACGCTATGAAAATTATTGTAACAATAGTAATATTTTAGCTATAATAAATTATTTGAAATAAAATATTGTAGCTAAATAAATATTTTTGCTTCAAGTTATCAAAAATTGTGGCAATAATTAAATGATATAGTCATGTCTTTTCTTCTATAGTAAAATTTTGTAGTTAATTATTCATTTTTGCCACGAGTTGAAACTTATTGTAGTAATAGTAATCTTTTAGACACATTAAAATATTTGAAACAAAATATTGTAGCTAAGTAAATAATTTTGCTTCAAGTTATAATGTAGCCACAAATTATTTACTATGATAAAATTTCATAGTTAATTATTAATTTTATCACGCGTTGAAATATATTGTAGCAATAGTAACTCTTTAGTCATAAAAAGGTTATTTAAAATAAAATATTGTAGCTAAATAAATATTTGTGCTTCGTGTACTAAAACACAGTAGCAATATAATTGTCTTAACAATTATAATTATTTATCATGATCAATTGATATAGCCATAATTTTTTTAGTGTGATAAATTTTATAGCTAATAATTATTTTTTACCACGACTTGGTATGTGTTATAATGATATTTATCTATTCTAACTAGAGGTGTTAATTGTTTGATTTGATTTAGTATTATAGAAGTGCTTGTAAATGTCAAATATACATTTATTAAATAAGTGGTTATATCTACTTAATTTTGATTAACTAATTTTATCAAACTTAAACATAACTTCATTAGTTAGTCTTATTGAAACTTCTTCTTGATTAAGTGCTTCAAAATTGTTGTTTGACTCAAACTTGTTTTATCATAATAATAGTTTTACCAACTTAGTGTAATTAGAGGTGTTAATTGTTTGACTCAAGTCTACTGTACAATATAATTTTCAAATGTTTAACATATGACTTAAATTAATAAATAAGTCATTATATTTACTTCAATTAACTAATTAGATAAAATTCTAGCAAACTTCTACCAGTTTAGTTCAAACTTCATCCTAACTAAATATATTCAAAAATATTATTTGATTCATACATGATTTATTGGGACAATTATCTTTAATTATTGATTTTATATAATTAAAGGTGTTCATCATTTGAGTCGATTCATTTTATAGTATCCTACTTATATATAATTTAATTAAATACGTTATTATATAATAAATGTATATAAATGAAAGAACCAATTAATTTTTTTAAGTGAATATATAAAAAAGAAAAAGAAGGTAATCTTCAAAAATTATTCATCTGTATACTTACTTGTAGCCTCAAATTTATCAATCTTGTATTATTATGCAACATATTATTTTTAATATTAATTGCACCCTTTTTAGATGTATAATAATTTTTTTAATTTAAAAGTCATAAATATATTTATGTATTTAACTATTTTTGATATTTAATTACTATTTTAATATAAGTATTAACTATACATATTTTTTTTTTTATGTAAGCACTTATTTTATTTTTTAAAAAGTATTTATGAAAATTTTAATAATTGTATAGATATTATGTATATTACCTTTATTATTCTTAAAAAATAATTATATAAAAACAATAATGTATATTTGATTAAAATGAAATTTGTAGCACATGCAAAAGATTTTGAGACGGAATTTCTATCACTAACATTATTTTTCATATTAGTTTTGAATAATTTTTTTAAAATTACGTCATACTAAAAATTGAAAGAAAAATAAATTATAAGAATTTAAAACCCTTCTATATTTAGATCCAAACCCAAAATCTCCCTCTAAAATGAAAAAATGTAAAAGTCAAATTGGGGGGGGGGGGGGGGGGGGGGGGGGGGGGGGGGGGGGGGGGGGGGGGGGGGGGGGGGGGGGGGGGGGGGGGGGG
>JAJOOD010020206.1:0-19100 GCA_029582525.1 Solanum tacnaense | reverse complement strand
ATTAGCGACTCCAAAGACAGCATCACGCAACGTTTCACCACTCTGGTATATAAGCAGCTCCCTGCCACAAAATATTCATTTGAATTAACACCTTACAAGTCATACTACAGTCTCAATTTGCAAATTTGTAATTAGAAACTTACAATTTCATAAAGTATCTTCCTACTACAAAATACTCCGACTGTTGGATAGTCCTAACCTGAAAAAATCATAAATTCTGTATTTTAAGAAATATAGAGCAACCAAATCAAATGCTTTTTAATATTAGTATCTTACAAGTCGCCAGCCGAACCACATTTGACATTGGACACAGTAAATATTGAGTAGGGTATTTCCATCACGTCGTTCTAGATGACCTTGGTGGTTAATTGGTGCACTATAATGAAACCTACATATAATACACAAACCTCAGAAAAAAGCTTAGGCAAATCATAATTTCATAAAATACCCAATTTCCAAAATCATGAGACTTACAATCTATTAATGTACCCTCCATACACTAAGTCATCCGCCTGCAACGTGTACAAGACAAGGACATGAACATAATGAGTCAAGAATTAAGGGTTGATGCAGAGAGAATCCTTACATTAGGAATGAAATCCTCGATGAATGCAACTCGAGTTTCGCAGAAATAGCAAAGGATGCAATCATGCATGCTGATTAGATGATCGGAAACTCCAAAACGGGACATTGTGGATTACAAAACAAATTTTCTTCAACAAAGAACAAAGTGGAAGAGAATTATATGAACTGCTGAAAGAATCAATGGAGAAAAAAAAAAGACCGGTGGAAAATGAGAATTCAAGAAAGGAGAAAAATGTAAATATAGAAAAGCCACTTCTTGATTCTTGAATCCAAATTCACTGTTAATTCAGAAAGGAGGGAAATCCAACTAAATTTTATTTTTACTTATATCTTCAAATACGCATGCATAAAAATTAAAATAAATAATGTCAGCTGATAGCTAGAAATAAAAGCAAGTTACTTATAATGTACTTCCGTTTTTCTTTTAGATGTCATGTTGCGTTTTTTAAGGGTGTGTTTGGTATGATGGAAAATGTTTTCCTGGAAAATAAGTAGATTTTGGACTTATTTTCCCATGTTAGGTTGGTGAGTAGAAAATATTTTCCGAAAAAGATATTTTAGTGTCTGATTTATGAATGAAAATTATTTTTGAGAAAATATCTCTTTCTTTTTTACTAGAGAGTAGAAAAAATTTTTGCATTGAAATTGAAACAAACTAAATTTAGTTTGGGGGGGGGGGGTCGCGGGTAGGGGTAGCGTGGGATGAAAAAATAAAAATTTAAAAGTGGAAATATTTTTTAAAAACAAAATTTAATTTTTTTTTTTGGGGAGGGGGTCAGGGTAGGGGTGGGGTGGGGGTGAAAAACAAAAATTTGAAATTGAAAGTATTTTTTGAAAAACAAACTTTAAATTTTTTATTTTTTTTTTGGTGGGGGGGGGGTGGTGGTGGGGGGTCGAGGGTAGAGGTGGGGTGAAAATAAAATTTTGAAATTAAAAATATTTTTTAAAAACAAACATTAAATTTTTATTTTTCTTTTAGGGGAGTAGAGGCTGGCGGGAGGGGGGTCAAGGTAAGGGTGGGGTAAAAAAGTTGAAGTTGAAAAATGTTTTTTAAAAATAAGTTTTAAATTTATTTTTTCAACAAAAAAATTGATTTAAAAAAAAATTGTAATTTGAAGTTGGAGGAAAGTTTTGGAAAATGTTTTCCTTAAGTTTTGAAGGGAAGCCATTTTCCTTGAATTTGAGGAAAATGAGTTGATTTCCAAAACATTTTACCCAACCAAACATGAGAAAATTGGAAAACATTTTCCGAAAAATGTTTTCCTTCATACCAAACACACCCTAAGAGTCAAATTAACCAATTTTTAAAGCTAAATTAAATTAAATTAATTCGATATTTTAAATTAAAATTTTAGAAATTCAAAACTACGAAATATACTATAAATTGCATCTTTTTCATATCAATATGAAGAAAAAAATGCATCTTAAAATGTTGACTCTCAAAAAGAAAACTATGACAACTAAAAAATGAAAAAGTATTGTTTAACCTCAATGATGAGAGGCTTTTTGAGGAAAAACGTTACGATTTAGATTAAAACGGACTACATCAGAAAAATTAAAATCAACCAATTTTCTTTAACATAATTAGTACTTTCTCCGTCCAATAATAGTTGTTTACTATACTATTTTGAGATGTTCAACAATACTTGTTCACTTCATGAAAACAATATATAATCATTTTCGTATTATATTTTTCAAGACATTATATTTATTATATTCAAATGGTGATATAATAAAATTACCCTTCTATTTATAAAAAAAAATTAAAATGTGCAAAGTTAATAGTGGACAAATATTGTTGGAAGAGTAAGTAGGTAGTAACAAACTAGGAAAATCTATTAACATCCCTAGATCTTCTCTCACACGGATCGGATCCCCTTCCAATCTAACGGTTATTATTCAGTTTCCACCTTTCACATGGATCACTATTATTATCCGTCGATCACCAAGTAAATCCCCAAATATTTAGCGGCTACGATTGATTTTCCGTCGCATTTCAAACCCGCCCACCAAATATAAATATCCACCACCCAAAAGAGATCAGTTCACCCAAATTCAAAACCCTAGAAACTTCTTCTTCTTCAAATTTCTCCGTGAAAATGTCTGGTCGTGGAAAGGGAGGCAAGGGATTGGGAAAGGGAGGAGCCAAGAGGCACAGAAAGGTGCTAAGAGACAACATCCAGGGCATCACTAAGCCAGCTATTCGCAGGCTTGCTCGTAGGGGTGGTGTGAAGCGTATCTCTGGTCTCATCTATGAGGAGACCCGTGGAGTGTTGAAGATCTTTTTGGAGAATGTGATTCGTGATTCCGTCACCTACACTGAGCACGCCAGGAGGAAGACTGTTACTGCTATGGATGTTGTCTATGCCCTGAAAAGACAGGGAAGGACTCTCTATGGATTTGGTGGTTAGATCAGTTGTTAAGTGCATTAGTTGTAGATCTAATGTTAATTTCTGCTGTTTCTGTGTTTTGGTATCTCTGTAACTGTTCGTAAGCTCTAGATATTGTAATTTCTCATTACATATTCAATGAACAAAACTCAGTTTCTACAAATTACAATAAATATCCTCCAGTTGACTAATATCGTTGTTAATTGATTGAAATAACTTAGTGGTTAAGCATTAGCTTTGTTGCCAATATCTAATCGTCATGTTTCATGACTGCAACTCCAAACCAAAGAGGACCATGTTTTAATGAGTTCATGCTGCATAGTGCAGCTAATTTCAAATTTGGTCTGATCCTTAGATCTTCTCATTAAGCCATCTTTCGGATATTTGAGTTGAATTTCGGATAGTGCATAGTGCAGCTAATTATCTTGGATAGAACCTTCGGCTTAAAGAAGAAAAATGTTTACAAAATAGATTTGCAAATATAAGAGTAAAAGCTATAGCGAAAATAATTTATAAAATGAAAAGTGCTTATAAAGTACTTTATTTTTTTATTGAAATAAAAAAAGTACTAAAAAGGATAAAAACATTTCAGGATTATATGAAGCACCAAGGTTTCATGGTGTAGTTGGTTATCACGTCAGTCTAACACACTGAAGGTCTCCGGTTCGAGTCCGGGTGAAGCCAATGTCTCAGTTAGTTATTTATTTATTTATTTCCCTTAAGAAGTTGCTTCACATGCGTAGATTGCGCATATCATTAGCAAGTTGTTC
Organism: Solanum tacnaense; assembly: GCA_029582525.1. Taxonomy (NCBI): domain Eukaryota; kingdom Viridiplantae; phylum Streptophyta; class Magnoliopsida; order Solanales; family Solanaceae; genus Solanum; species Solanum tacnaense. Next base: position 15,355 of record JAJOOD010020206.1, on the reverse strand, counting down.
AGCATCACCTCCATCTTGATCCATAGGAGCATGCTCAACATTGGCGTGTCCATTCTGTTCACTAGGAACCAATTGATGAACAACTACACCTCCACTTAGTTCATACAGAACCTGATCGATATTAGCAACAGTTCCATCTTGTTCTTGATATATCATGGAATAATCACCCCAATAAACAAGTTTCTCCCTGTAACAAATTAAAACGCGTATTACAAGTCGTATCACATCTAGTTACATTTTGCATATATGTAAGGAACTTACAAATTCATCAAGAACCTTCCTTCCCTAATTTCCTGGGATGGTCGGGTCACAGCAATCTAGAGAAATGAATGAATTTGTTAACTGCAAATCCTCTTGTTCATGAAAAGGAAATTAGGTAATTTAGGATCTTACAAGTTTCAACCCAAGCAGCATTCCACATTGGACACAGTAAACATCAGCAACAGTATTGCCATTTACATGGCGAAGATAATTCGCGTTGTTGAGGAACCTCACATTGAACCTGCATACACGCACAACATATATTCTTACATATAAAAATGTTTAATTGAATAATACTACTCAATTTTCCAAATTGCATCAACTCTTGAGACTTACACACTGTTAAAGACCCCTGTTCTACCATTTTGCACCTGCAAAAGGAACCAGACAAAAATAGTTACCAAAACAAGTTGTTTTTGTGCTTAATCACATTTTACAAAGAGCACATGAAATCAAGCAAGTGAATCACAACAACAACAAATCTGACAAGTAAATTATAAATCTGTCAAAATTATACACAGACCTTGCACGCACTCGTGGAGGTAGAGAGGTTGTTTTCAAATACTTTACTAATTGAAAACGTAGTAAAGTAAAATTTATCAAAATAATTCCACATTATCCTAAATGCAGAGTTTTCACAGATCTACAAGAAAAATTCATGGCTAGCAGTAAACATCATAAACACCATTCTCATTGTAAAAAAAAACAAAAAAAATGAAATTGATAAAACAAGTGAAAGAAAAACTCAGAATATTCAAAAATGAAAGAAAAAACAAATGCAGAGAGATTGATGAGAAAAATTTGTACGATATCAAAGTGATCATCAACAAATCCAACTTGGGTATTGCATGAATTACAATAGATTAAATCCTCTGCGCGAAAATGATCATTTATGTAACTAATCACCACCATTGTATCAACTTTGTCAATCAACAACCTCTTACAGAACAAAGAACAAAATGGAGAAAAAAGATCAAAGATAATTCACTGCCGAGAATAAATGAAAAAAGACTAACTGAGAATGGTTCTTTTATATTGAATTTGTGGTTCTTTTAGATTGGAATGACATAAATATAATTAATGTTTTTGTTCTTCTTTTATTCACTTCACTTATGACAGATAGAGTTGCAATTTAATTATGTGACTCTTATGAAGATTTGACTAACAATTTTTTTTTGTTATAGCATACGTGTTCCTCGCACGTGTAGTCTACAATATTGGTCAAACTTATATTTAAACGTAATAATTTCTCAATGTAAATAATAAACATAAGTGTAGTACTTACGTGATTATGATAATTAGTAATATCATAGGAATTGTAGGTCACTACTAAAAAAAGATTATAAAAATATAAGTTTTAGCGTATGTGCCCCTCGCACGTGTGCTCTATGGTTATGGTCAAATATTTATTTAAATGTTCGATGAAATAATAAATAATGTACCTTACACAATAGAGTGAGAAAAGAGAGTAGAGTAGAACAAAAAGGATTGAGAAGAGGTACTTTTATACTGAAAAATCAGTTCTTGAATCTTGAAAAGTAATTTCTTACCGTTAAAAATAATTAGATGGACATAAATATAATTAATGTTTTTTTCTTCTTTTATTCACTTCACTTGTGACAGATACAGTTGCAATTTAACTACGTCACTCTTGTAAAAGTTTCACTTTTATATATAAAAATACTAATATTAGCGTACGTGTGCCTCAAACATATAGTTTACTGTTATGGTCAAACTGATAATTAAACATAATAATTGCTAGATCAAAGATTATTCACTGCTGAGAATAAATGAAAAAAGACTAGCCGAGAAGAGTTCTTTTATATTGAATTTGTCATTCTTTTAGATTGGAATGACATAAATATAATTAATGTTTCTTTTCTTCTTTTATTCAATTAACTTATGACATATAGAATTGCAATTTAATTATGTGACTCTTATGAAGATTTGACTAATAATTTTTATTATTAAAATACTTGTTATAGTGTATGTGCGCCACGCACACATAGTCTACGATATTGGTCAAATTTATATTCAAACGTAATAATTTTTCATTGTAAATAATAAACATAAGTGTAGTAAGTACGTAATTATGATAATTAACAATATTATAGAAATTGTAGGTCACTAGTAAAAAATAGATTATAAAAATGCACGTTTTAGCGCACGTGTGGTTTTTAATTATGGTGACACTTATATTTAAATGCTCAATGTAATAATAAACATTGTACCTTATACAAGAGAGTGAGAAAAGAGAGTAGTGTAGAACAAATAGGACGGAGAAAAGGTACTTTTATACTGAAAAATCAGTTCTTGAATCTTGAATAGTGATTCCTTACTGTTAAAACAGATTAGATGGATATAAATATAGTTAATGTTTTTTTCTTCTTCTTTATTTCACTTCACTTATGGCATATAGAGTTGCAATTTAATCATGTGACTCTTGTGAAGGTTTCACTAACATTTTTTATATATGAAAATACTAGTTTTGGCGTATGTGTGCCTCACACATATAGTCTACATGGTCGAACTGATATTTAAACATAATAATTGGTTGATCAAATATTATTCACTGATGGGAATAAATGAAAAAAGACTAGCTGAGAAGAGTTTTTTTATATTGAATTTGTCATTCTTTTAGATTGGAATGACATAAATATAATTAATGTTTCTTTTCTTCTTTTATCCACTTCAGTTGCAATTTAACAATGTGAGTCTTATGAAGATTTGACTAATAATTTTTTTTATTAAAATACTTGTTATAGAGTGCGTGTGCCTCGCACGTGTAGTCTACGATATTGGTCAAACTTATATTTAAACGTAATAATTGCTCATTGTAAATAATAAACCTAAGTGTAGTAATTGTGTAATTATAATAATTTGTAATATTATAGGAATTGTGGTCACTAGTAATTTTTTAAATATAAAAATACTAGTTTTAGCGTATGTGCGCCTCGCGCGTGTAGTCTATGATTATGATCACACTTATATTAAATGCTCGATTTAATAATAAACAATGTACCTTATACAAGAGAGTGAGAAAAGAGAGTAGTACAACAAAGAGGACCTAGAAGAGGCACTTTTATACTTCTTGAAAAATAATTCCTTACCGTTAAAACAGATATGGACATAAATATAGTTAATGTTTCTTTTCTTCTTTTATTCACTTCACTTATGACAAATAAAGTTGCAATTTAATTATGTGACTCTTGTGAAGGTTTCATTAAAAAATATATATATATATGTTTTTGCACATATAGTATACGGTTATGGTCAACTGATATTTAATAATAATAATTGGTGGATCAAAGATTATTCACTATTGAGAATAAATGAAAAAAGATTAGCTGAGAAGAGTTCTTTTATATTAATTTGTCATTCTTTTAGATTAGAATGACATAAATATAATTAATGTTTCTTTTCTTCTTTTATTCACTTCACTTATGACTGATAGAGTTGCAGTTTAATTATGTGACTCTTATGAAGATTTGACTAATAATTTCTTAGTATTAAAATACTTGTTGTAGCATATGTGCACCTCGCACGTGTAGTCTACGATATTGGTTAAACTTATATTTAAACATAATAATTGTTCAATCTAAGTAATAAACGTAAGTGTAGTAATTATGTAAATATGATAACTTGCAACATTATGGGAATTGTTGGTCACAAGTAAAAAAAAGATTTATAAAAATATAAATTTTAGTGCACGTGCACCTCGCACGTGTAGTCTACGGTTATGGTCACACTTATGTTTAAATGTTCGATGTAATAATAAATATTGTACCTTATACAAGAAAGTGATAAAAGAGAGCAGAGTAGAACAAAGAGACGGAGAAGAGGTACTTTTATACTGAAAAATCGATTCTTGAATCTTGGAAAGTAATTCATTACCATTAAAACAGATTAGATGGACATAAATATAATTAATGTTTCTTTTCTTCTTTTATTCACTTCACTTATGAAAAAAAGAGTTGCTATTTAATTATTGAGAAAAAGGACAAATATACCCCCAAACTATTACAAATGGTATGTTAATACCCTCCGTTATACTTTAAGGTTGTATATACCCTTACCGTTACACTTTTGGATTGTGTATACCCTTAAAATTAACGGACGGACACGTGGCTTCATCTCAACCATTTATTCAATTTTATTTATTTATTTACCTAAAATTAAAAGATCCACCCGACCCACAACCAAATAACCAAATCTTCATCTAGAATAAACCCAATGCATCCTCTGTAAAGTTTCAAACAACAACAATGAATCAACCCCTTTCAACAACACAAATAGATTGTAAGAATATTTTTAACCTTGTGCAAAATTAAAATCAAAAGCTTTCCAACAACAATCACAAAAATATGGTGCACTTGGTTCAATTCATCAAAATCTATTTCAAGAATATTTTTGAACCCTTTTAACCATAACAAATCAATTTGAGCTCAAATTTTTTGATTCAATTGCAAACCCAATTTAAAGCTTGAAGTTTTATCCATCAATGGTGATAGTATATTTAACCCGTTTCAACAACAACTAATCAATTTAAGTTCAAATTTTCTTATTTGATTGCAAACCCACTTTTCTTGAAGTTTTGTCCATCAATGGTGATAGTATTTCCAATCCCTTTCAACAACAACAAATCAATTTAAATTCGAAATTTTTGATTCTATTGAAGACCCACTTTTAAACTTGAAGTTTTGTCTATCAATGGTGATAGTATTTCCAACCCCATTCAACAACAAATCGATTTGAACAACAAATTAAAATTGATCTCTTGTTTTTCAACGAAAGCACATGCTACTGTGTCTTTGTTTTAATGAGATTTGAAAAAGAGTTGCAAATGAAGATGTATTGAAGAACAATTTTGTCTTTTGTTTGATTTAAAAGGTTTTGGGTTATGTTTTAATGGAGGAGGGTTCTTTGCTTTTTATTTTTATTTTTATTTTAAATGCCATGGTGTTGTAATTTGGGTCATGGGTGGGTAAATTAAGAAAGATGGGTGGGTTTTTGGGTAAATAAATAAATAAAATCGGGTAAATTGTTGAGATGAAGCCATGTGTCCGTTAGTTAGTTTTAAGGGTATACACAACCTAAAAGATTGACGGTAAGGGTATAGACAATCTCAAAGTATAACGGAGGGTATGTATGTACCATTTATGATAGTTCGGGGGTATATTTGTCCTTTTTCCCTTAATTATTTGATTCTTATGAAGGTTTCACTAACAATTTTTCTTTATATAAAATTACTAGTTTTGTGTATGTGTGCCTCACACATATAGTGTACAGTTATGGAAAAACTGATATTTCAACATAATAATTGCTAGATCAAAGATTATTCACTACTGAGAATAAATGAAAAAAGCTAGTTGAGAAAAGTTCTTCTATATTGAATTTGTCATTCTTTTAGATTGGAATGACATAAATATAATTAATGTTTCTTTTTTTCTTTTACTCACTTCACTTGTAACAGATAGAGTTGTAGTTTGACTATGTGACTCTTATGAAGATTTGACTGATATTTTTTTTCTTATTAAAATACTTGTTATAGCGTACGTACGTTTCGCACGTGTGTCTACTTTATTGGTCAAACTTATATTTAACGTAATAATTTCTCAATGTAAATAATAAACATAAGTGTAGTAATTACGTAATAATGATAATTTGTAATATTATAGGAATTTTAGGTCACTAGTAAACAAAATTATAAAAATACCAGTTTTAGCGTACGTGTGTCTCGCACGTGTAGTCTATGATTGTGGTCAGACTTATATTTAAATTCTCAATGTAATAATAAACAATGTACCTTAAGAAAGAGAGTAGAGTAGAACAAAGAGGAATGAGAAGAGGTATTTTTGCAATGAAAATCAGTTATTGAATCTTGGAAAGTAATTTTTTATGTTAAAACAGATTAGATGGACATTAATATAGTTAATGTTTCTTTTCTTCTTTTATTCACTTCACTCGTGAAAGATAGAGTTGCAATTTAATTATGTAATTTTCTTGAAGATTTCACTAATAATTTTTTTAATAAAAAATACTAGTTTTAACGTACGTGCACCTCGCACGTGTCGTTTACGACTATGGTCAAACTTATATTTAAATGTAAATAATTGATCAATGGAAGTAATAAACGTAAGTGTAGTAATTACGTAATTATGATAATTTGTAATATCATAGAAATTGTAGTTCACTAATTGAAAAAAGATTACAAAAATACTAGTTTTAACGTACGTACTCCCTCGACGTGTAGTCTACGAGTATGTCAATCTTATATTTAAACGTAATAATTGCTCGATCTAAATAATAAACGTAAGTGTAATAATCACATAAGTTAGATAATTTGTAATATTATAGGAACTGTAGTTCACTAATTTAAAAAATTATAATTTTTTTAGTTTTAGTGTACGGCACGTGCAGTTTACGTTTATGGTCAAACATATATTCAAACGTAGCTCGATGTAAATAATACACGTAAGTGCAATAATTATGTAATTATGATAATTTTTAATATTATAGGAATTGTAGTTACTATTTAAAATTTTCATAAAAATACTAGTTCTAGCGACGTACACTTCGCACGTGTATTCTACATTATGATCAAACTTATATTTAAACATAATAATTCCTCGGTGTAATTAATAAACATAAGTGTAGTAATTACGTAATTATAATACTCCACTTGTAATATTATAAGAATTGTAGTTCAATTTGGTTGCAAAATTTATGGCTAACAGTAAACATCATGAACACCATTCTCATTGTATAAAAACCATAAAGAAATGAAATTGATAATAGATGTGCAAGAAGAACTCAGAACATTCAAAAATGAAAGAAAAAACAGATGCAAAAATTACAACAGATTAAATCCTCTTCGCGAAAATGATCATTTGTGTAAGTAATTACCACCATTGTATCAACTTTGTCAATCAAGAACCTGTACAGAACAAAGAATAAAATGGAGAAAAAAGATCAAAGATAACTGCTGAAAATAAATGAAAAAATTCTAGCTGAGAAGAGGTACTTTTATATTGGAAAAAACAGTTCTTGAATTTTGAAAAGTTAAAATAGATTGGAATGACATAAATACTAGTTTTAGCGTACGTGCGTCTCGCACGTGTAGTTTATGATTATGGTCACACTTATATTTAAATGCTCGATGTAAATAATAAAAATGTATCTTATGCAAGAGAGTGACAAAAGAGAGAACAAAGAGGACTGAGAAGAAGTACTTTTATACTAAAAAATCAATTTTTGAATCTTAAAACGTAATTTCTCAACGTTAAAACATATTAGAGGGTCATAAATATAGGGATGACAATGGGGCAGGGGCGGGGGCGGGGCGGGTTGTGCCTAACCCGCATAATTTTTAATCTTTCCCACATAACAACATTTTTCATTTTCAACTCTCCCCACCCCGTCCCGCATAATTTTTTTAAATATTTTCTTTTTCTAGTTAAGTTTGATACTAAAAATAAAATTCAATCAAATAAATTCATGTTTCATCAAGTTATATTAATTTAATAGATAATGACTTAAAAAAATATATTTTAAAAGTCAATTGGTAAACATGTATGAAATTGTATAATTTTTTATTGAACCCGCATAAAATCACATATGCCTGCAACCCGCTCCGCCACTTCATTAGTTTTAAAAAAAAACTCACTTCAATCAGCCTTGCATATCCCTCCCGCACCGCACAATCTTAAACCCGCCCCGCCCCGTATTAGCCTTAAACCTACCCCACCCCGCATCCACCCCACACCATTGTCATCCCTATATGTCACCGAGATCTTCGCTCGGGTATGTAAAATGGTGACAGTTCAATAAAGTAATTAGCTTACAATTAATATAATCGTGTTTTATTCATATAAAAAAATAGCCAAAAGTAATAGGAAGGAATAAGGATACACTGACTATACACTATAGTTCGTCAAAGTCATAGAAAATATACACTAACAATACAATATAGCTTACATATACATAAGCTATACAATGAATATACATTATGATACAATCAAAAGGCTGAATATAACTTAACTATATATGAAGTATACATTGACTATACATTAAGTATTCATTGACTATTTTATCATGATCAACTCAACATTACATCTAAGCAGTCTCAAATTTTAGATATGAAATTCTCTCAATATTTTAAGTTTTTTGATATACAAGTCACGAAAAAATATTAACGTTTGCAGTATGTCAAAAAATAAAAAATGAAAATAGAAGAAAATGCAACAAGAAGAAGAAGACGAAGACGGACCAAATTTTATAAGGCAAAAGTGTCGAATGGCCATTTTATTGTTATAAAAGGCTACAATTTTTTTTTTTTAAGGCGACACTACATAATTAAACATACTCTAGCACCATATAGATACACTATTATTATATATATTTCTCTCTCTCTCTCTATATATATATATATATTACCACTAGTTAAGAGTTTTCATGTCATATATTGAGGAAGATACATCTAGATACGTATATTTTTACTATCAAATTCACTAAAATAGAAAAAGAGGTGAGCAAAATTTGTTATGTATTTCAAATATATGTAAATCACACAAGATATATCTATTTGTAATAAATAATAGGGCAAATTACAGAAATCACATACTTTTAAGGAAAAATTACAATATATCCCATAAAAGTTTATAATTATAGAAATTCCTCAAACGGATACAATAATATAAACGCTGATACATTAATATGATGCGCGAGATACATTAATCGTTAAGTAAGATACATTGCATTTTATACATGATACACTAATCTGATGTACATTTTATACATGATACACTAATTTGATGCGCGGGATACACTAATTTGATACGCGAAAATGAGAAATTTTGGAGATTTATAAAACTTATAAGGGATAATGGTAATAAGTAAACTAAAAAGTGGGATTTCGGTAAATTTTCCATAATAGTTCACACTTGGCCCAATGGACTGGTTATCCCTTGGAAGTCCAGATTCAGAAAAACTGGTCCACACTTAGTATAAGGTTAAATTCGTCAATGTAATTTTTGAGTACAACCGTCAAAGCATAAATCACACCTCATGATGTTTTTGGTTTATTTATATTTGTAAAGCCTAGGGAATAGTTGAAGGTGAATTTGTGCAACAATGGCGTGGAGATCAAATCTCTCTCGGAACCTGAAGGAGCTTCGCATCCTCTTCTCTCCATCGTCATCTGAAAGTGCCGCCACTAGGTATTTTTATCAGTACTGCAATGAAATGAGCTCCAATTGAGATGTAGTTGATTGATTGATAGAGTGATAAGTTAATCCCGAGTTATTGGTTTCATCTTTATGTAGGGCGTTCATTGAGAAGAACTACAGAGATCTCAAGACCCAAAACCCCAAATTACCTATTTTGATTCGTGAGGCCAGTTCAATCGAGCCTCAGCTCTGGGCGAGATATGGTAATTATTTCGGTTTTCTTATAGCTCTACAGAATTTTAATCAGCTTTGTATATTGAAATTCTGATTAGGCAATTCACACAAAAAAAAATCGTTCTTTTGCCTTTGACTGCTAGCATTTTCATTGTTTCTGTTACATTTTCATTTTTCTTATGTTCCAGCTTAATTGAAACTTATATGTAGACTTTTGGTAAATAATCTATTAACATTTGATCAGGTAAGGGATTGATAGAAATCTTATTCATAAATTGCATAAAGTTCACATCAAAACAAATAAGCACGAAGGAGTGATATGAGACTCTAAAGAAATATTCTATGATGATGTAACGGATGTAGTGAGAGTGATTAAGATTTGAGTATAATGAATGGACCTGTAAAATTAGATTTTGACCTAACTCACACCCCAAAATCTAGTTCAAGGGGAGGAGGATTGTTCAAGTCTTATAATGAGACCACCATCTCATTAACGTGATACTTTTTTTATTCTTCAAATGGACCTTACCGTGGTTAGGTCTTTTAGGCATGTAGAATATCTCGTTTTCTCATAATAATACTCAATCCGTTCTAATTTAATATATCCTTTCCACTTTGGGATGTTTCCAAGTTATTTGACACCATTGCAAATGTTTGTTACGTTCTTCTATGGACAAATTTTATGAAGTATAATTTTCGGTTTTCTTTAAAGCCAAAGTTTATTTCAAATCTGGTGTAGTCAAGTTGTTTTAAGTGATCTTTACCCTGTTCCTGTGGTTTGACCATCTATTCATGGATTTTACTTTTAAATGCTTATAGATCTGGGAGTTGAAAGGGGCATCAGACTGGAGGGATTGACCGAGGAGCAAATCTCAAAGGCACTTGAGGACCTTGGAAAAGTAGGGGCATCCCTTAAACCTTGATGACATTGGATCTGCAGAATTGTATGTCTTTGCATTCAGCACTTTGTAGAGTTCTGTCCTCACATTGTGCTTTCTAAAATAATCTTTTGGTGCAAGTTATCATGAATCAAAAAACCGTTCATAAACCTGGAATCCTGAGTATTTTGGCTTTTATTTGCTGTTGCAATGAAAATGTTGAAATCGTTTGTTGTTAGCATTAGAAGTTTAACGTTATTCCTTCTGTGCATTTAATCCTGTTGCGGTTGAAATTTTTGTACTCAGTTTGAAATCCTAGTGCATTTAATAATGTGAGTTGACTAATCTATGCGTAGAGATAGCACTTAGGCAAATGAAAAGCTGCTAGCTATATTTTCACTTCCTTTTAGCAGATAAAACTCCAATCTTGTGTACTATTAGGTAGAAATGAAATCTGAAGAAGACATTGATCTTCAATTAAGGAATTTCCAGGAGGTAAGCTTTGATTTATAGTCTTGACTCATGAGTTTGAGAGAATTGACATGTTTACAATCTTCGTCTTTACATATAAAGAGGAGACAGTATAGGAAACATGAGAATTCTGCCCTCCTCTGCCTAAAATATTGATATTTAAGCTCTGCAAGTTTCACCCACTCTTTGTTGAGCAATTGCTAGCACCAGTGATGCTAATGAAGATATCTCATTCTTAGTCTGAGATGCAGAATAGCTTGACTACAGGCAATTCCAAACTTCCCAATACAACGCCTTTCTGTTAATCTACTTGACTAAGGCTGAGAACCCAAGAAAATATGCTTAAGAGCCAGGTTGGTCCTTGATTACCGAGTGGTACAGTTACAGTTTTGGAGCTTCACCAGGTTCCGGAAAATAAAACATAGTGGTTCAGTACCAAAGAACCGGGATAAATATAAGGATATAAAGTCAAGTTGGATAGACTATAATGGGTTATTCTGGTTATGGTGTTTATGAGTGTACTTTAGACTCCATAGAATCGGTGTTGCAACTTCACATCTGCACAATAACTGATGCTAAACAGCACAAGAGCCCTTATTCAGAGGCTACAATCGTGAAGCATGATAACGATAACAATATTATTCCCAGAATTGTGTCAGTAGTGTATAGATCCCTTTTGGTAAAAAGAAACTAGTGTATAAATCGTTTTTTCTTGTTCAGGTGTGGGATGTTGCAGTGCCATATCAGGGTACATATAGCAATAAAAGAAACGTGAAAAGCTTATGAAAAATATGGTAAAATTACAAAGTAAAGGGCATTCAAAGTTTCTCTTGTACAAGTTAATTGATTTCTTCAAGAGATCTCCTTGCTAGAATCTTCTACCATAAGTTTATATTTCCTTAACTACTGGCACTCCCGTTGTTGCATTTGCTCTAGGTTCAACTGCTTCTTCTATTTGATTTCCATACCTTTCCTGCAGCTTCCCCCTGTGAAAGGATAAAAGAAAAAGTGAGATTAACAATTTTATGCAATATGAAATCATGAGTTTGTAGCATATTAATCTCACATTTGCAACATAACGATGTCTTTTCTTGCAACTGGATCCTCTTCATATACTTCGATCTGAAAGGGGTTGAAAAAAGGGATCATGTCAGATAATTTGCTCGTTCATGAAATTTTACAAATTTGGGGTTTTGGGATTTTTGTATCATACAAATTTCCATCCCAGTAGATTCTTGCATTTGTTACAGTAGACATCTGCGACTGTGTGAGGACCAAGTTGCCTTAGCTTCTCTGCTTCGTTTACATGCACATTCACCCTGCATATTTCATCTTGCAGTTTAGTTCGACCTGTGTAGACAACTTCCATTAAACTTTCCCAAGATATTAGTACCAAAAAAACTTACACTTCATCAAATACACCTCCAGTCACCCCTGTCACAGGCTGAAAAACACGGCATAGTGAGATAATTGAAATGGAAACTGTCATCATTGTACCAGTTACTTGTGGAGTCTACTCAGCAAGTATAGAGAACTTGTAAAAGTTTTCATCTGTAAATATAGTAGTCATTACTAGATTGTACTTCCCTAACTGCTAATTGCTACAAACTCAATAAATAGTAGGCATTACAAAATGCATTTAAGATTCAAAACTTGTCTAACAATGGAAGCCATCATTTTTCAATAAAAGACGAAGATTATTCCCCTTGCAAGCTAAATGAATTTGACTCAAGAATGACAATTACTTAGAAATAGGAGAAAAAGGAAAGGGGAAAAAATTACCGAGTAGTTGAGACTGAAATCTTTGCAAAGAGCAAGGTGGTTTTGGCAGAAACGGCAGAGGTAGAAACGATCAGTCACATTGAACTCGAGGAGAAAGGAATTCCCCATAGCTGAAAACTTCCTGTTGAAAGAACAAAATTGAAGCAGAGATGGGTGATGCAAGTTGTGAGTTATGAAGAGGTTTAATAGAATTTGGAAAAAGGAGTTACGATATATGGACTCTGTTGAAAATGAAAGATGAACAGGTTTGAGAGAACGGGAAAAGAGGAGTTATTATCAACTGATGAAAAGAGAACTATATATAGCATCTTCTTGATAAAATACAGGAAATTTATAGTATTAGAAATTAGACGAGATTAAGAGTTTTTTCGACTTTGACTATATGTATCACTCTTTCCCAGTAATTCAAAGGTATAGTTAAAGGGATAAATGCCTTTGGAACATAAAAGCTGCCAGTTCAATTCAACTTCTCTTTGAATTCAGAAGAATTTTTTGGGTGAATTAATGTGCAAGATTTGACATAAAGGGTGTGTTTGGTAGGAAAATGTTTCTTGGAAAACAAATGGATTTCTAACTTATTTTTTCATGTTTGATTGGTAAGTAGAAAATATTTTCTGGAAAATATTTCTTAGTGTTTGGTTGGTGAATGAAAAAATATTTTTTTGACGGAGATGGCCTGGGTGGGGGTAGCGTAAAAATGAAAAAAAAATTAAGTTTAACATATTTTTCAAAAATAATTTTTTCTTTAAAAAAATTGACGGGGTGGCGCGGTGGGGAGGTAGGGGGTAAGGGAATGGCGTAAAAAATGAAAAACAAATTAAATTTGAAACATTTTCTAAAATTGTTTTTTTCTAAAAAAAAGATATGACGGGGTGGCAGGGGAGGAGGTGGCCTTGGGGGTTGGAGAGGGGAGTGACATAAAAAAGTTTTTTTTAAAATATTTTTCAAAAGCAACTTTTTTTGGTCGGGTAGGGAGTAGGATTGGTAGGGGTTGGGTGAGGTAAAAAAATCTTAAAATTTCAAACATTTTCAAAAATAATATTTAATTATTTTTTTTAGGGAGGGGGCTGGTTTGGTGGTAGCAGTGCTGTCAAAAGGGCCGGCCCAGCCCCACCCGGCTCATGCCTTGCGGGCCAAGGAATTTGAAGGGCTAGGGCGGATCGGTCCTTCATTTGGAAGGCCCTGAAAATGCTCAACCCAACGCAACCCTAGAAGGGTCGAGGGCTGGGGCGGGCTAGCCTTTTTTTTTCTTTTCTTATAATTTTATACCATCAAGAAAATGAGAAGATTTTCAAATTAAATATGACAAACAATAGTGTTGTTTCAATAACACAAGCGAAAAATCTAGTGTAATTAGCGTATATCTCGCATATCATATGTCCAAGCGAGATAAGAGAGTGACAAGCAAGATGAGAGAGAGGCGAGGGCGCGAGATTTGTCTGTGTATCCTAGATACATGTGAATCTACTTGGATAGAGTGTATCTAGAACATATTAACCTAATTTTGAGTTCATATATTTCGAGATACATGTATTGTACCAAAATTTGGTAAGAATCATAATATTACAACATAGCGTGTATTTAAGTAGTTAGATTATATATTACTGAGAAATTATTGTAAGTTACTCTTCAATAAAAAGTTTTGACCCATGGGTCGACCTTTCCCGGCCCTGATCAAGCCTCAAGGGCCAAGGGTTTATATGAGCAGGACTTATAAGACCTAGTTTTAAATGAACTTGAAAAATTATATCTCAACCCTAATATTTGAAATTTAAAAAATAAGAAAACTTAAAAATTTTAATTTTTTTTGAATGGGGAGGGTCGGGTACAACATATGGGTAGGGTTAAAAAAATAAATTACCTAAGATGAAGTAGAATATTGAAAAATGTTTTCCTCAATTTGAGAAGGAACGTCATTTTCCATAAATTTAAGAAAAATAAGTTGATTTGAAAAACATTTTCCAAACATGGAAAAATTAGAAAACATTTTTCCACCCTATCAAACAAACCCAAAAGCATAAAAATTTGCAATATAGTAAATTTAGACAGAACCATTAAAGGATTGTATTTCAAAATGAATGACGAAGAAAGTAAAGAATGTTGGCGGTACTTTGATAAAATGCATTTAAGATTCAAAACTTATCTAACAATGGAAGCCGTCCTTTTTCAACAAAAGGCGAAGATTATTCAGCTTGCAAGCTAAATGAATTTGACTCAAGAATGACAATTACTTAGAAATGGGCGAAAAAGGGAAAAGATTACCGAGTAGTTGAGACTGAAATCTTTGCAAAGAGCAAGGTGGTTTTGGCAGAAACGACACAGGTAGAAACGATCAGACACATTGAACTCGAGGAGAAAGGAATTCCCCATAGCTGAAAATTTCCTGTTGAAAGAACAAAATTGAAGCAGAGATAGGTTGTGCAAGTTGTGAGTTATGAAGAGGTTTAATAGAACGTGGAAAAAGGAGTTACGATAAAGGACTCTTTGTTGAAAATGAAAGATGGAACAGATTTAAGAGAACGGGAAAAAGGGAGTTATTATCAACTGATTCTTGTTGAAAAT
>JAJOOD010020205.1:0-17431 GCA_029582525.1 Solanum tacnaense | reverse complement strand
AAACATCGATTATGATGTCTAATATGAGGTAAAGGTAAGGGTTAGTAAATTATACACACGTAGCCGGACCAAGGTGCGAGGTGAAATTCTCTAGATGCCGGACCAAGGATTTAGAGATACCTAACTTATCACTTTGCATGTAATACACTAGAAAAGGATTACTATTATTAGGATTACCGCGTTATGAGCTTATGAGGAACACATTCCTAGTTACTTTTAATAATCTGAATATAAATAAATACTTAGTTCAAAGCTATCTTTTTATTGTTTTTATTTTATTTCAATTTAAATCCCCCCATATTTATATAACGACTATCGAGTTAAATATTTGCTATTGACAATATTCTTCCATATTCTCTGTGGGATTGATCCCGACTCATAGTTGGGTAAATATATTGCATACGATTGTTTATATTTCTTTTCAAGAAGTATATTTGAACGTTATCAAGAACACTCAGCTACACCTTTTATAATTTAAAGTGTAGGCTGTCGCTAACAAGTATTAACCCAGCGAAGAGTTGGGGTCGATCCCACAAGGAGTGATACGGTAAATAATTAAAGTACGAGCTGTATAGCTGCTCTAATCTCTTCTTGAAGTAACATAATATGCAACATAAATTAAATCAATGAGTTTTAGAAATCAATATTGAGAGAATTTGGTCACTAATTGTTAAAAGAAACAACTAACACGGAGATTGAACAAATATAAGGAGGGTCTTATGGATGTGTGTGTAATTGAATACTAATATCGCTTATGGGTAATTGTGAACTTCTTTAAGTTGTTGAATCTCAATGGATATGATAAGTTTTTATTATAATAGCTATCTCTCGATCAACTATCAAGTTTAGAGTAAGTTCTCTCGAACCTCAACAAGCTTAGCAATACAAAACAATCCAATTCCTTAATTTAACAACTTTCTCAAGCTGGGTTGTAAAGATCTAAATGAATACAATTATCAATCACTCGTTCAACCCAATGTGTCTTTCGAAAGCAAACATCGAGAGCTAAGACTAGAACTAAATTTAAAACTTCAATTCATAGATTAAAACATGAATGAATGATTGATCCCATCTCAAAACAACATTAAATATAGCAATTCAGAATATCAATAAGCTAATTTATGTATTCTATTACATAATCACACTCCTAAGGAAGTGAGGTTTAGCCAACCATAGCAAAAAGCAAGAAATAGTTACCAAAAAGATTATCCATCAGAATTGGCAAAATCTCCAAAGCTTAAATGTTGAAATTAAGACTTCAACCCTAAATCCACAAAAATCTAAGCTAAAAAACTCTCCAAGAGTATTCAACAATGTAAAACTATGAGAAAATTTCACCCATCTGTGTTCTACATTGTCCAACCTTTTATTTTCTTTGCAAAAAAACAATTTATACGTTTCCAAAAATCCCCCAAAATGTCAACCGTGGGCACACTCGGAAGGTTAGTTAGGATCGCCGACCATCATCACGTGTCGCCTTTTGGCTCAACTTCTGTGTTCAATTGTTCTGGAGGATTTGGCGAGCTGAGTTGCAATAGGCACTCCATTTGGCGTCTCACTGAAATGCCTTTTGTGTCGCTGATTTGGCTTTATTCAGGGCCTACTTCGCTAGAAAATTTGCCAAGCTGGAGGTTCACACGACGCATCGCTGACTAGCTTTTGCGACCTCTTGATTTTCTTTTCTTCATATTTTCCTACTTCTTTACTTCTTTTCGGATCATAATGTCCTTGCCTTGTTCCTAAACCTTCATGGCTGTATTTAAACAAATTAACATCAGTTTTGAGCACTAAATAGGCATTGAAGACAATAATTCATTGAATAATGAATCCTTAATGAGTCGAAATTTTCGACTCATCAACACCCCAACTTAATAAAAAATTTGTCCTCAAGTAAAAAACAAGATTGAACAGGCCAAAAGGGATGTCTACAAGTTGTGATCCTTGAGACTCAACATGTATGCACACAAGGTTCAATCCACACACGCAATGTTCAATTATGTACTTAAAAGTATCAAATTGTGACTACCCATCATCAAATAGAGTTCAAGCTCACAATTCTCACTTCAAATGCAAATCATGCTCAACAAGGGTATTCAAATGCCCTCACATCAAGAGAGATTCCATGCTCTGACAAAGCCAATCAAGGACAACAATTAAGGAATCGCAATGTCACACTCCCAATAAGGAAAACATGCAGGATTTTACACATAGGCTTGCCCATATTTTCCAACCAACACAACACTCGGCTCATGCGAAATCAAAAGGTCTTTCAAGGCTTGTAATTGGGATAAGGGTAAGGCTATGAAAATTCTGGCTTAGTGACTTCCACCTTCATGAAGCATGGCTCAAATTTCACTCTATTTTCTTTTCTTTAATTCTTTTCATCTTCACAACTCATCCTTGGCCTATTCATAGCACACTATTTTTAGCTAATCGGACACCTCTTTTATTTCCACAACAATGCACAGAGAATACACCTTAATCGTTTATTTTCTTTCCTTTTCTCTTCTTTCTTTTTATTTTGTCTCTTCTCTTTTTGTATATGGAGGGGTTCCATTTTTTTCTTCACCACTTGCTCCAAAGGATGAATTTCACGAACCTTTTGCATGGTTTCTTTCCTCATGCTTACCACACCCTCAACATAGGATTTTGGCCTAAGTTGGCTATTCAAATAAACCAATGCTTCATGAAGGTAATAGGTGGGAAATAAATGGTAATTTCAACTACTGGTTCAAACATTTGTGTTCATGTTTCATCTAAAGAAAAGGTTAGGCTCAAACGGTTTCAAGCAAGGTTAACACACTCTATCACGACCCAAGTTACACCCTAGGCGTAACATGGCGTATAAGTCCCCGAGAGGTCCCATTCAAGCCACTTAGCATTCATAAGATAAGAAATAAAACAAAAGAGATAAATAACAAAATTTCAAGTCCAAATCATTTTATAAAAGTAAAGCGGAAGTCTAAACACTTGTCCCATTAGCCATCTAGTACATAAGAATCAAATTGTCCCTAGCTCATACATCATGTGAGAGAGAACTAAATAAGAAAGAAACTGAAAAGCAATGAAAATCCGTCCTCGAAGCATGAGGACTCACCAAAGCTTGAAATTTCTCAAATCAACATCTAGCCATAAAACTGAGAACCTTGACTATCGGACCCTACATTTGGGGAAATGATGGCAAGAGTTTGTGTTAGTACAAAATATGTACCAAGTATGATAGCCATGCATATTAACATTTAAATGATGCTAAAATAGGACATTTCATGACATGCAATGACCAAGCCAAAACATGATATAAAAAGGGTTAGAAGACATAAGTCATAAAACATGGTCAATGCAAGCTAACATCTTTAAAACCTCTAAACACATGTGAGATACTTCTTGAAGTAACCTTAGTTCATTATTATTGTGCAAAGTAGCCTTAACCGACTTAGAAACAATGTGAGCTATAACACAATCCCACAGTTTCTCCCACTCCGAAAAGGGTTGTCCTACTTACCAAGGTAAGGACCATGAACTTCTAGATTAATGGATCCACTAGCTAATGTCTATCTAGACAATAATCCTATGGGGGGAACATATGTAAGGAATAAAAATATTTCTTCTACAAACCCGACCTCTACTCACGGGAGACCTTCCATCTCTTTATCCTCTCGGTGCTAAGCATTAATCCCATGGAATATTCATTTCCTTACTTATTCTTATTATCCATGGAAGGGCACGTCATCTTGACAATCCAAGCTAGATCATAAGTCATCCATGGAAAGGTATCATTCAATAACCAATCCAAGCTAGGTTTCATTAGGATAGCTCCTTATCTTTATTCATTTAGGTTAAAAGACATTTCAACCTTTGAATTCTTACTATGTGAAAAAACCATTCACAATCATACTTTCATGTATGTATGAGAAATCCTTTCAACATCATCATCATTGATACTTCATTCTCAAAGCATCCTTAAAACATTTACATAAATTTCATATAAACTTGCTTGAATTCATAAACTCTTCTTCATTATCAAAAACCCACATCATATCATCATAATTTTGAAAACATAAGAATTACATGGTGAATCATCATAAAATCACGAGATTAACTCAATTCATGCATAAAAGATCATAGATCAATCAATTAAATCAATCATTAAAGGAACCCATAACATAGAAGAAAACCCTAACTTAATTGGGGAATTCTAACTTTGAAAATAGGAGAATTTAGGAATTCCATGAATGGATGGAATCCATGGATGAAATATTATACCTCAATGCCAATTGATTTACTTTAATATATGAATTGGAGACTTGGTTTGCAAGACCCTAGATTGGACCCTTCTTCTTCAAGCTTTCTGGAGAGAGAAATATTTTGAAAGGAAGACCTGTTCTTCTTTTGTAAATTTGATAGAATGATTTTCAATTGGAAAATTTTGGAGTGAAAACACTAATATAGGGGTTTTGGTGAAGGCTAAACGATTTAGTATCTAGATAAAAAAATTAGGAAAGACCCAAAAGCCCCTGAAACTAATAACTGACGACCCTGACGACGTCCTGACTGACGGTCCATAGGTTGAATCACGGACCATCCTGTTGGGGCCTCATTTGGATCAGATACTACTAACTTTGGTCCTCCAATGATGGGACCCACCCATAGACCGTGGTCCAGTCGACAAACCATGGGTCCCAACCATTGTTCTACATTTTTTGACATCAAAATCCTTCTAAGTCTGGGAGTAGTCTATGGAACCTATCTACGGTTTGTGCATTGAAAGACGAGCCATCCTTTTGGATCAATGAAAAAGTAGTACTACTTGAGATTTTTGAAAAAAACTAACTCGCCAACCCACAGACACCATCTACGGTTCGTGAGTCTTTCCACGAGTCATGGATGGCCTCCATCGAAATGGCACTAGATTTTGAAAAGGCTGAATTTTTTGTCTTCTTGAATCCGAGGAGTTACATTATCTCCTCCTTGGGATCATTCTTCCTCGAATGAGATTTATGACATCATATGAAAGGTGGAAACTAAATCTAATAGCACATCATGCATGCAATGCACATTTACGAGGAGGAAAGATCAACTCTAAGCTAAAACATGTCCCCAAACATCAAATCAAGAAGTCTATATGCAAATCATACGCAAATGCACATAAACATGTAGAAATCAATCAAGTTGACTCATTTCCTCAAAACATAAGCTTTTCCTGAACATGCATAAACGAGGAAATCATGGGAATATCTAAGACACATGACACTGAAAAACTAAACTTTGAGGAGCTCATTACCTCAAGCTAGAGTAGGAATAGAAGGAAAGAGATGAGGATATCGGGACATCATATCGGCCTCGGCCTCCCAAGTAGCACCCTCAATTAACGGATTCCTCCACAACACTTTCAAAGAAGTGATTTCTTTTTTGCTCAACTTCTTGACCTACCAGTCTAAAATCTCAACCGAAACTTCTTCATAGAAAAGATTCTCCTTAACTCCCAAGCCTTTTAAGAGAACTACAGATGTCGGATCACCAACACATTTCTTCAACAAAGGGACATAGAAAACTTGATGCACTGATGCCAATTCATTAGGCAATTCAAGCTCATAAGCAACCTTACCAATACGCCTTAAAATTTGATATGGACCTACATAACGGGGACTAAGCTTCACTTTCATACCAAACTTCATTACACCCTTCATGGGTGAAATTTTCAAATAGACCCAATCGTTAACTCCAAACTCAAGATATCTTATTCTAACATCGTCATATGACTTTTGCCGGATTTGAGTAGTTTTCAACCTTTCTCGTATAAGTTGAATTTTATCCATATCCTCATGTACCAATTGGGGACCTACTAGGGCAACTTCACCCACCTCAAACCATCCTATAAGAGATCTACACCTCCTACCATACATAGCCTCAAATAGAGCCATACCAATACTTGGGTGATAACTATTGTTATAGGCGAACTCGATCAATGGAAAATGGTAATCCTAATTACCCTTGAAATTTATCACACAAGCTCTCAACAAGTATTTCAATGTTTGAATAGTACACTACGCTTGCCCATCGGTTTGTTGATGAAAGGCCGTGCTAAGCTTGACGCAAGTACCAAGGTCCTTTTGGAAAGATCACTAGAAGTGAGAAGTGAATTAGGTACCACGATCGGAGATAATGGATAAAGACACTCCACGCAAATTTACCATTTCACTCAAATAAAACTTAGCATAGACCTCCACCGAATAAGAAATCTTGACTGGAATGAAATGGGATGACTTTTTCATTCGATCTACTATAACGCAAATCGAGTCATGTTGTCGACGAGTGCGCGAAAAACTAATGAGTCCACAAATTGAACTCATTTAGGGCCATATTTTAATAGAATTAGTGTCCTCAAATGCTTGTTTTATCCCAATATCTGATAAAAACTCTTAAGTTTCAGATATTTGAAGTTTGAGTAGAAGCATGGACACTTAGGCGCAAAAAGAAACAAAAAGGCTGAAAAGAACGAAGAAACTGAAGCCTGAGCATCGCCAAGCACACTTGGTGAATCACCAAAGGGACGTACTTCGGCCTCTGTTCCAGTACGCGGAGACCTGAAGGAAGAGGATCAAATCGGTGGTAAAAAGAAGCAGTCGGCGCATCGCCAAACAGTTCCGCGAAGTAGTACAATATCGCCCAATGGTCCAGGACGTAGAGATGCTTTAGGCATGCACAGAAGGCGATGAACCAGATGATGGGGGAATCGCCGATTCCCACTAACCTCGATCCGTTGCATCACTATTTTCTAAAGTCTATAAATACTAAACACTTTACTAGTTTTTATGTGGAACATCAGAGTAAAAACATAATTGTAATTTTCACTTTAGCTTTCTTATTTTCTCTTAAGTTTGGAGAGGGTTTTTGGGAGACTTGAATAGAGAAGGAGTTCATCTTCCCCAAATTGGAAGTGGGTCTTCTCCATTCTTCTTCCTTTGCTTATATTAAAGTTTAATTTCTTATACCCATTTGATTTCTCTGTCATTGTAGGTATAATTTCTTATTTCTTGATGTGTGGCTAAAAACCACCATTCTTGGGGTGTGATTTAGCAAATATGTGTTGATATCATTGTTGGGTTTTTCTTGTTGATAGGTTAGATGTATTTTAATGGTGATTTCACCTAGTGGTTGTGGTTTAATTTAATGGTTTTGTGGTTGCAAATACAAAACCAACCATGTGTTTTCGGCTTGCTCGAGAGAGAGGTTGCGAAACCAAGATCGCTAGACTGATGGCCCAAGGAGTGGGTTGACATGAGGTTCAGCCCGAGAGGGTGAGCCCTAGTCCCATATCCTAACACTCAGCTCGAGAGAGTGAGTGGGGTAAGGCTTAGGCTGGGCTTCTTGCGGCAAATGGGTGTCCGAGAGAAACCCATTTGAAACGGGGTAAGTTGCCCGAGAGGGAACTTATTTCCATCTAAAGCTTAGCCTAGTCACCATTATCTTGCAAATTTCCTATCAAAAGCATGTACCCAACCATTTATATCAATATATATTGCGGTCACACCCCAAGAACTTCTTCCCATACTTGAATTTTCTCTTTATTTTTGTTGTTTTAGCTATACTTGTGACAAAACCCCATTGATATTTGACACTTTGGTGTCACCCACTTGAATTTACTTTGTTTTTATTCGATAATTTCTCAAACTACAGCTAACTAGAACAAAATTCTAGCCTAACTACTATTTTCACTACAACTCCCTTGGGACACGACCCCAACCCTTGGTTGGGTTACTATATTATCGATGATCGTACACACTCGAACCGTAGGTTAGTGTCGTTGGTCACGATAAGCATCAAAATGGCGCCGCTGCTGGGGAGTGGTGTCACGTGAAAATCTAGTTAACTAGAGCTTTTTGTTCTTTCTAGTTGCAGTTTCTACTAACTTTATTTTTAGTTTTGTTTTTCTTTAAATTTGTTGTTTTAAGGTAAATATGTTGAGTACTACATGCAAGAAGATGAAAGAGCTTGAGGGCCAGTATGAACAGGGACGCTACGTTCCTCCTCATGAACGAAAGCGAATTATGAAACAAAATGAGGGACATGTCGAGGTAATGCTCATACTATTGCTCAAAAAGGCCAATGAGCAAGATAGATTGCTGGAAGAGTTGAGAGAAAATGTCTTGATACTATACAAGACTATAACCTCTCACTCCTTACTCATTCATCTACTGGGGTCCCAAATGGACCAAGTGCTATCTTCTATCTATCCAGATTTAAGCGTGGGGTGCCCTTATAAAACTAAGGACAACCCCACTAATGAGGGACAATAAGGACTTACGTCGTACCACGATGTTAACTACGGCGCTGTTTGGGAGGCAACCCAAAACCCTTTAATTGCTTTTTGTTTCTTGGTAAAATAATGGTGTGTTGTTAGTACATGGTGAAGCTAGGGAAGTGCTTGAAAAGGTATACGGAGGCGAGCAACAGGACCAGTTGGCGGATTGCTGACAGGTTCAACGGACCCAATCTATCCCGCCGTTTGACTCAAGACATCTTCAAGGTTGAGTCTGTAAAACTCGGCGAAGTGAGGAATTTTTTGGCGCATCGCCCACCTAGTTGGCGATCTCAATGGAGACCATCATTGATATTCCCACATGAACTAAAGGCCCTAATAAATTTAGCGAGAAAATCAAACAGTCGGCGTGCCGCCAAATTATTGGACGAACTCGACTAATATCACCGAATGGGCGAAAGCTGGACGGGTTTTGCAAGCCAAAGGTTTAAAAGTTCTATTTCATTCGCTCTCCTTCACTTTTTCCCTCTTCACAAACTCACACCAGTACTCTAGCCCGATATTTCTTTCATTTTTAGAATATTTTAGTTGTCAAACTGTGCTCGGATTCGAATTGTATTGCTGCCTAACATTTCATTAGTATCTGATTCAGTTCCAAAGGTTGGTAACTTGAACCCCGTGTTTATATCTTTGAAATTGTACTCATTTGAATAATATGAATCATTGTTGAGTCTCTCTGAGTTGATTGAATTACATACATTCTTAATTACTGTTCAATAATTCTTGTTTAAATGATGGAATCTCGCTCATGTGCACTTAAAATTGAATTAATTTACTGCGGGAGTGTGTAAGTGCTATGGGTCTTCATTGAGTTGGTGTTGTAGAGGCTTAAATTGCGATATAAAAGGTTGCAGGGTCAAATTTGGAAGGATGGGTTGAAAATAGGCCTGTTGGGTTGATTTGGCAAGCTTACTAAAGCTCGCCAAACACTCGGCGGTTCGCCTAACGTCCCCATTTCACCTTTAATTTAATACCAAATGTGTAATTGACTCTGTAACTTTCGGCGAACAAGATTGGATCACCACATACACTTGGTGAACCGCCGAATGTTTTCCTATTCGCTTTGTTTTTTTCCTGCACCCTTGTACCATTTATGCATCATTTTCAACAAATTGCCTAAAGGGGTGAGCACTTCACCAACTATTTTGGTGAAACAATTCTACACCCAGGCCACCCCTGTTCCTGTTTAACATATTGTTTAACTTTCTCTTGAAGTCTTTTGCAGAAATGGCTAGACCAAAAGTTGCAGGAAGGGACATACCACCCCGACACGTAAAAGCACGAGATTTCAAAAGAGTAAAAAAGATAGCACAACTGGAAAAACAAGGAAAAGAGAGTAAGAAAGCAAGTGTCAGCATGAGGATCCCCATTGATATCACTATTCCTTCATGGAAACGTGGACTCTACACAGCTATAAATTCCTTCTTGGCAGCCCACGAGTTGGACATAATGATTGCAGCTGATATCGCTGCAAAAGTTAGGGCAAATGAACACAATGCTACCTAGAATGACAATCCGGGGACCATTGTCGAATTTCAGGCTAATACATCGGGAAACGATGCCCCGACAGATGAAGCAAGCATGTAGACAGGATCCCCTCCTTACCTCCCTCTCTATTTTTTCTTTACTTTCATTGCTGGATATTTATCATTTGCATTTGAGGACAAAGGTTTTTATTTGTGGTGGGGTGAGGCCCATACTTTTTGTGCACCTTTTGTGTTGATACTCATGTTTTTGTGTACATTTGGGTTGTCTATTTTTAAGTGCAATATATACTACTTTTCATGGATGTTTGAGCTTGTGGGTCCTCTTTAGTTTTAATTTGCATTTCATTTTTTGAAATTTTTTGCCACCTCTTGTGTTGAAAGTGGTTGTTCTCGTACAAATTCGAGTCTCAGTTTCGATCAATACCGATACTTGAATAGTGCTCTCAATCGAACAAACATGAATGTGCAGCTACAATGAAACCAAATGAAGTTGCATAGGCAATATGTGAACTCTTTGCATCTCGTTGTGATTAGCCATGTATTAAATTGATTCTCTTGTGACGACCATTGCACACTAGCAAAAATGTGTAGTCTTGTTTAACGGTAGTGTTGATGCCTTGTGTGATGAGCTTACTTTTAACCGTGCATGAATAAACCTAGAATTTTCCCCTGTAGTCCGATTGATTAAGTAAGGCTTGCTCTTGAGATGATCTTAGGCAACTTTAGATAGTGTGAGCCAATTTGACATATACCTCTTTTGTAGCCTACCCTGTGAGCGTGTGAACCTTTCTTGAACACCCCTTGAGCCTTTCCTTTCTTTGGATGAAACTGAGCGAAGACTATACCTTCCTAGATCCATCACCCTTAATCCTGATGAATAGTGGTTTAGCTGAAATAGCCAACTTAGTCCAAAAGCCTAAGTTGGGGGTGTGGTGAAAAAGAAAAAGAAAAAGTCAAGAAGTGCAAGAAAATTTCCTGAACCTATGGTGTTGCGAAAAAAATGAAACCATCCATATAAAAAAAGGAAGGAGAAAAAGAAAAAGAAAAGAAAAGAATGAAAAAAAAGAAAGAAAAGTTGTGGAATAAAAGTGCAAAAAAAATTGGGTTTCCAAGCAATACATAGAGAGTGAATAACAGGATGACTTATGAGCACTAGAAGAAAAATTGATGAAGGAAAAGAAAATGATGTGTTGAGAGCACCATATTTCATGAGGATGAAAGGTCACTGAGCCTAAATGACCACACCTTTGCACTCAGCCCCATTGCAAGCCTTGAAAAGACCCTTTTGATCTTGAGTGAGCCGAACCAAATGTTGATTGGAAAATAAAGGAAAACTTATGGGTGAAAGCATGCATTGTGTTCCTCTTTTTGAGTGTGAGCGTTGCATCTGATTCCTGAGCTTTAAATGATTAAACCTTTGTGTGTGAATATGGAATCATTCTTTGTGTGAGGGCATTTAGATAGTATTGTTGAGGTTGAACTTGCATTTGAAGAAAGTATTGCGAGCATGATAATCTTTGGTAATGGTGTGTCACAACTTGAATCTTTGAGTATACAATTGATCTTTGGATGAGTATTGTGTATGTTCTTGATTGAGTCTTGTGTAGCACTATTTTAGACATCCTATTTGAACTGCTGAACTTGAGTTTTACTTGAGGACAAGCAAAAGTTTAAGTTGGGGGTATTGATGAGTCCACAAATTGGACTAATTTAGGACCATATTTTAATAGAATTAGTGTCCTCAAATGCTTCTTTTATCCCAATATATGATAAAAACTCTTAAGTTTCAGGTATTTGAAGTTTGAGTGGAAGCATGGACACTTAGGCGCAAAAGGAACAAAAAGGCTGAAAAAGCCTGAGCATCGCTAAGCACACTTGGCGAATCACCGAAGAGACGTACTTCACCCTCCAGTACGCGGAGACCTGAAGGAAGAGGATCAAGTCGGTGGTAAAAAGGAGCAATCAGCGTGTCGCCGAACAGTTGCGTGAAGCAGTACAATATCGCCCAATGGTCCAGGACGCAGAGATGCTGTAGGCAAGCACAGAAGGCGATGAACCAGATGATAGGTGAATCGCCGAGTCAACCGGCGATTCCCACTAACCTCACCGAACGATCCGCTACATCACTATTTTCTGAAGTCTATAAATACTTAACTCTTTACTAGTTTTTGTGTGGAACATCAGAGTAAAAACATAATTGTAATTTTCACTTTAGCTTTCTTATTTTCTCTCAAGTTTGGAGAGGGTTTCTGGGATACTTGAAGAGAGAAGGAGTTCATCTTCCCCAAATTGGAAGTGGGTCTTCTCCATTCTTCTTCCTTTGCTTATATGAAGGTTTAATTTCTTATACCCATTTGATTTCTCTATCATTCTAGGTATAATTTCTTATTTCTTGATGTGTGGCTAAAAACCACCATTCTTGGGGTGTGATTTAGCAAATATGTGTTGATATCATTGTTGTGTTTTGCTTGTTGATAGGTTAGATGTATTTTAATGGTGATTTCACCTAGTGGTTGTGGTTTAATTTAATGGGTTTGTGGTTGCAAATACAAAACCAACCATGTGTTTTCGGCTTGCTCGAGAGAGAGGTTGCGAAACCAAGATCGCTAGACTGATGGCCCAAGGAGTGGGTCGACATGAGGTTCAGCCTGAGAGGGTGAGCCCTAGTCCCATATCCTAACACTTAGCTCGAGAGAGTGAGTGGGGTAAGGCTTAGGCTGGGCTTCTTGCGGCAAATGGGTGTCCGAGAGAAACCCATTTGAAACGGGGTAAGTTGCCCGAGAGGGAACTTATTTCCATCTAAAGCTTAGCCTAGTCACTATTATCTTGCAAATTTCCTATTGAAAGTATGTACCCAACCATTTATATCAATATATATTGCGGTCACACCCCAAGAACTTCTCCCCATACTTGAATTTTTTCTTTATTTTTGTTGTTTTAGCTATACTTGTGACAAACCCCCATTGATATTTGAAACTTTGGGGTCACCCACTTGAATTTACTTTGTTTTTATTCGATAATTTCACAAACTACAGCTAACTGGAACAAAATTCTAGCCTAACTACTATTTTCACTACCACTCCCTTGGGACACGACCCTAACCCTTGGTTGGGTTACTATATTATCGACGATCGTAGACACTCGAACCGTAGGTTAGTGTCGTTGGTCAAGATAAGCATCACAAACCCACAATGAAGTCCATATTAACATCTTCCTACTTCCAAGTAGGAATGCTAATATCTTGAGATAAACCTCCCGGCTTGTGGTTTTCAACTTTAACTTGTTGGTAATTAGGATACTTAGACAAAAATTCCGTAATATACTTCATCATCCCATTCCACCAATAGATCTCCCGCAAATCACAGTACATCTTGGTGACTCTCGGGTGAATAGAATACCGAGAACTGTGGGCTTCTGACAAGATCTATTCCCTCAAGTCATCTACATTGGGAACACAAACAATTTTGATATCTAAGTACACCATTTTCCACTTGGGAGAAAGCCTCAATGGATTTCTTAAGCACCGCTTCCTTTAATTTAACCAAAGTTGGATCAATACCTTACTTGGCTTTCACATCCGCCATAAAAGTTGATTCTGAACCACTGTGGACCATAACACCACCTTTGGTAGAGTCCACTAACTCAACACTCAATCGGGCAAATCTATGAACATCTCGAACCAACTTCTTTTTATCACCTTCTATATGAGCAACTCTACCCATAGACAACCGACTAAGAGCATCCGCCACCCTATTACCTTTACCGGGGTAAAAGAGAACACTCATATCATAATCTTTTAATAAATTAAGCCACATTGTTTGGCGAAGATTTAGATCCTTTTGATTAAACACATATTGCAAACTCTTATGGTCGGTGAATACATTGACATCAACACCATACAAATAGTGTCTCCAAATCTTTAAGGTGAATACAACCACCGCTAGTTCAAGATCATTAGTAGGATAATTCTTTTCATGAACCTTAAGTTGCCTTGAAGCATAGGCAATAATCTTCCCATTTTGCATAAATACACATCCTAACCCAATTTTCAAGGCATCACATTTAACAAAAAAACCATCAGTTCCTTCCGGTAAGGTCAACACCGGAGCGGATGTCAGTCTATCCTTCAATTCATGAAAACTCTTCTCACATGCTTTGGACCATATGAAGTTAGCCTTCTTTTCAGTCAATATTGTCAATAGAGAGGCAATCGAAGAAAACCCCTCAACAAACCTTCTATAGTAACCAACTAAACCCAAGAAACTTCTAATATCCGAAGGGGATAGAAGTCTAGGCCAACTCTTGACCGCATCCATCTTCTTAGGATCTACCTCAATACCCTTACTTGAAACAATGTTACCAACAAAAGACACGTACCTTAGCCAAAACTCACATTTGATAAACTTCACAATGAGTTGTTGGTCCTTGAGAATTTGCAACACAATCTTTAGATGATTGATGTGATCATACTCGCTTCTCAAATAAATCAATATATCATCAATGAAAACAATCACGAACATGTCAAGGTATTGTCTAAACGCCCTATTCATCAATTCCATAAAAGCGGCTGGAGAATTAGCCAAACCAAAAGACATCACCAAAAACTCAAAATGACCATATCGGGTTCGTAAAACGGCTAGACCCTCAATTGGTGATAACCCGACCCAAGGTCAATCTTAGAGAAGCAACTCGCTCCTTCAAATTAGTGAAACACATCATCTATCCTTGGGAAAGGAGAGTTATTCTTAATGGTAACCTTATTCAACTGTCGATAGTCTATACACATATGAAGAGAACCATCTTTCTTTCTAACAAACAAGACTGGAGCACGAGAGATACTTGGGCGCATGAAACCCTTATCCAACAAATCTTTCAATTGTTCGTTCAACTACTTCAATTCTACCGGAGCCATTCGGTAAGGAGGAATATAAAATAGGTTGCGTATTGGGGAGAAGGTCAATACTGCAGTCTATTCCCATTTCGAGAGAAATACCAGGTAATTCATCTGGGAATACTTCTGAAAACTCGTTAAAAATGGGGACTAACTCAAGAGTAAGGGTTTCAGAATTCACATACCTCACCCCAACTAGATGGTATATGTAACCCTTAGCAATCATCTTTCTAGATTTAACACAACAGACAAATGACCCTTAGGCATAAAATTTCCTCTTTCTATTATAGGTCAGGCTCATTCATAAATTGAAACTTGACTACACGAGTTCTACAATCAACAAAAGCATAATAGGAGTGTAGCCAATCCATACCAAGAATAACATCAAAATCTAGCAAATAAAGCACTACCAAGTCAACAAAAAGTAACTCTATTGGAAGAGGAGACATGAAACTTTCTATCGACCCTCTTAGCCACAATAGAATCACCAAGAGGAGTAGAGACAAAAAAGGGATATAACAACACATCCGGAAAAATATCAAACCTCATAGCCACATATGGCGTCACAAAAGACAAGAGGGCACCGGAATAAAGTAAAGCATAAACATCAAGTTGGAAGACTTTCAACATACTGGTAACCACATTGGGAGAACCCTCTTGTTCACCACGAGTCTAGAGTGTATAGACTCGGTTTTGCTTGGGAGCATTGGAACCCGAACCACTAGGAATAGCTTGCTCGCCTTCTCTTCTTTTAGTTGTAAGCATTGGGAAATTCCTCATCTTATGACCACTCTTACCACAATTGAAGCAACCATCCGTGCTAGCTAGGCACTTACCCTTGTGCTTCTATCCACACCTAGCACAAGTAGACATATGTAATAAATATCCACTACCATTTCCTCCTAGAGGCATAGGGTTAGACACCCTCTCTTTATTGAACCTAGGAGGAACCTTGACCGGAAAACTGTTGTTAAAATCTAGAATGGCCATGTCCAACATACCTTGCATGAGAGAAATTACCATCACAGGTTTTAGCCCCCTTTGTCTCCCTAGACTTTTCCTTAAGTTTTTCCTCTTCGATCTGTTGAGAATGAACCATGAGACGAGAAATATCCATGTCATTAACAACCATGGTCGTACAACATTCTCTAACTACCATTTCAGACACACCCCAAACGAACTTACTCATCCTTGCCCTAGGATCGACAACCATTGTAGGAGCATATTTAGACAATTGTGTGAAGTTTAAAGCATATTCCCTGACATTAATACTTCCTTGACGAAGGTTGATTAACTCGAGCACCTTTGCATCTCTCATGTCAAGGGTAAAGAACCTATCAAGGAAATAAACCTTAAGCTTCTCCAAATCAAGAGGACTCGCATCTTCCGGTCTCCCTTCTTTCCATTGGTTGTACCATATTTGAGCAACACCCTTAAGTTGATAAGTGGCCAACTCCGCCATTTCCACCGGCGTCACTCCCATGATCATAAATACCTTGTAAATATCATGAATGAACTGTAACGACCCGAGAGCACCCCCTAGTCGTTACCGGCGTATTCGACCTCTCGGAGGTCTTATACGAGCCCTTAGCATTCGTCAGAGCATTTATCATAGAAAAATAGCAAAAAATTTAAAACTTTTTCATAATATAACACAAGACTTAAAAGTCACCTCATTAAACCTTTAATACAAAATCAGAGTACTACGTCTCAAGGTAGCCATCTTAAAACATGACTATAACACAAGAGGGTCACATCCCTTACAATACAAAAGAAACTACTATATAGTACATCGAACTTAAGGAAACTCTTTAACATAAAGGTCCTTGAATCTTTAAGGACACACCCGAACATGGGAATAGTAAGCCAAGCTCCTCACTTCTAGGAAAGACCCTTTAGCCACCACCACCTACACTTGGTGTAAAAAGATGAAGAAGAATGGTGTTAGTACAAGAATGCACTAAGTATGATAACCATGCAAAACATGCTTTTAAAAAGGACATTTAGTTGGAAACTATGCATCATGCCTTTTTAGAGAAACTTCATGAACATTTAGTACATTAGGCACAATATGAACCACATACATCATCATACACATGTAACTCATTAATAATTGCACATAGAGCCACTTATAACATTTTAGGCACATTCAATGCATACAATACATTGCCTTCCTCTTTATCTTAACTCCTTTCCTCAAGCAACCCTTAGGGAATACTTGGTGCAATATACCACCTTAAGGTTACCAAGAGTGAACTTACATATAGCCTTCATCAATCCCCAAGTCACACTAGTGCAATGTGCAAGTAGCATCCCATAGTACTACTCACACCAAGTGTTCCAAGGAAGCCACCACACTAGGCACATCATATTCAACAAGTCATACATCTTCATTTAACATTAGACATAAGACCAACATACTTCATAACATCATATAAGGACTCATTCCTTTACTACATCATTAGTCACAACCCATTTAGTTCATACCATAGGTAAACCACCCTTACAACCCTTTCACAAGCTCACTTGTGCAATGTACACATGGAGTCCCATACCCCCACATATACTAAGCAAACCCATTAAGAAGTCATAAGTGTAATTCACATGCATAATCATACTTCATGTCTTGACATAAGTAAAGTAAACCTTAACATGCTTTCATATTAACATACATAGACCATAGTCTTCATAACATAAAGAGCCTAATCATAACCTCCCTTAGAGTCCACTTGT
>JAJOOD010020204.1:0-16773 GCA_029582525.1 Solanum tacnaense | reverse complement strand
CATCCCAAGACTCACCTAAGTAAGACATGGTGAGGCAACCCATACTACCTCTCCATACCACACCCAAGTGATCCTTAAGGCTACACAAGACAAGCTCCCTTCACATTTCAACATAAATCGTTGATTCAACTTAATGCATTTACACAACTTCATTCACTAATGACATAAGATCATCACATATATTCAATTCAACATAAGCACTTACATTCAATTCATTATGACTCACTTTCACATTAGCATGCTCAAAGATTAACGCTTTCATTAATTAGCCCAAAGAGACTCATTCATTCATTATCATTACTAAGACACACCAAGATCTCCCTTAAATGACTACTTGTGCAATGTCTAGATGATGTCCCATTCCACCACCTATCCTAAGTAGTACACCCTTAAGAGACCCTAGTTCATTCATTCATTAATGTGGGGGAAGAGCCTTAACCGACATAGACCATGTGGCTTGATATGGAATCCCGGTAGTAAACCTTACCGGATGAGGGATCCCCACTTGCCTAAGGTAGGGTCATTCTTTTAGCCTTTACGTGGTAGAGACCACTAGCTAGTCCTATGTGGGCACATAGTTAAGGGATAGAAGGATTGCTTCTAAGTACCCACATCTCAACTAATGAAGGGGAACCCATCTTAATGGTTGCTACTAAATACTCACATCTCAACTAACGAAGGATTATTCACCCATCTTCATATCCTCTCGGTGCTAGACATTACTCCTCCACGTAGTTTGGACATTCATTTGATTCATTCATTTAGGGATAAGGATTGCTACTAAGTACTCCCATCTCAACTCACGAAGGAGTACCCATCCTATCCCAATATTCATTCATTTAGGGATAAGGATTGCTACTAAGTACTCTCATCTCAACTTTGGAAGGAGTACCTATCCTAGCCAAACATTCATTCATTTAGGGAGAAGGATTCTACTAAGTACTCTCATCTCTACTCACGAAGGAGTACTCATCCAAACCGACATTCGATCATTTAGGAAGCTTTTGGATTCAAAGATGAGAAAACCTTTCATCTAGGAACCCCATTCATTTAAAGGAGTACTTTATGAGACTATCCTAACAATAGACCCAACTTTCGTTCATTAGCATTAACTCCCATTCTTTTCATTCATTCACACACTCTTTCATTCATTCTTCACTAGGTGTGAGAGTAGGCAAACCTAGTCTATCCTAACCTCACCTTCATTATAAGTCATTCAAAGAAGACAGCAACCAAGCATAACACATAAAGTCTCTGCACAAGGTTACCTTTCATGCTCTTAGACCATACACAAATCACATCATATCACATTACCTTCACATAATCAACATTACTCAAAACAACAATCATCCAACTTTGCCTACAAGGCCATGATCACAACATGCTTATAAATTAAACACCTCCCCACTTTCAAAGGGATCAAACCTCACAATTCTAACATCTACAACATATATATATATATTAAATACTAAAGTCCATAATCTATTCACAACTTCATCATCATCATAAACCTTAGGTCATAATTGCCCATTCAAGGCCATCATCCAATATAGCACAATTGACCATCAATTCCTCATAATTCAATATAGACCAATACATAAATCAATAGCCCATAACAATCTACACATTAATATCACATTATTACCTCATAATCAATAGTCCCACTTTAGACCCAAAATTAGGATTTCAAGATATGCAAGGGTTCATGGAGTTTTTTATCTTAAAACCATCAATATTAATATAAATCATCATTTGAATACTTTCATGCAAGAACCCAAGATTAGAATTGAAATTAGAGTTTTTAGTGTTTTTGAAAAACATTGAAATCACTTTGATTTGGCTCTTTGATTGGAAGGAGAATCAAATATAAAATCCCTATACCTTTGTGATTAATATCCTAGGAATTTGAAGGAGAAATCAGTAGGAACCCATCCCCTAGCTTGAACCTTCATCAATGTCTTTCATGTAGTTTTAAAGAGAGAATTTATTTGAGAGGGAAGGTTCAATTTGGATAATTAGATCTAATTCTAGGTTTTGAGGTTTTAACCACTTAAAATAACCTAAAATAGGTAGAATAACCATTTATAATAATTCCCCAAAGTACCCAAACTACCCCTCACTTCGTTGGACCTTTTAAACAAGTCAAACTTGAGTTTTATTTTCGCAGATTTCATCGGGAAACAAGTCCATGACGCGGAGGTGTTCCCATAAGTTTCTGGAAATTAAATTTTGAGACAATAGAGTCTGCGATGTCTCCGCAACGCGGAGGCACTTTTTGGCCCTTGGTGGAGCAGGTTCGCGACGCGGAGCCACTCCTTACATGAACAACTTCAAGCTGCCTTGGCAGCTTGTTTGGCCAAGGGTGGGGGTCCTCCTCGGGGACCGTTAGGGTGGTCTCAGGGATTGTAACCGAACGTTTTGACCCCAAAAACATTTATAAAGACACTAGGGTCACCTCCACTGATTTTAGACTCCAAACAACTCATAAAAACATGAACAACATACTAGAACACACCAACACATGATGGACTAGTTTCCGAACGTCTTGGTCGTCCCTTGACGTTTGACTTCCAAACTCTTTAAAACTGACTAAAAAGGTTATTCTTCATTATTTTAACAAGTTATTAATGCATAAAACCCATGTGAGTCTCTACTTTATCCCACTTCATTTTGAGGGGTGTTACACTCACCATATGACCACTCTTTCCACAATGAAAGCAACCATCCGTTCCAATAAGACAATTTCCCTCATGTCTTTTGCCAAACTTGGCACATGTAGGCCTTTTCATGGAAGATCCACCACCATTGCCTCCTTGAGGCTTAGGGTTAGGCACTTTATCTCTCTTGACTCTTGGAGGGTTAGAGTAGCCTTGGTTGGAAAACCTTCTCGTGAACCTTGGTTGCCCTTGACCCTCGAAATTTCCCTTTGAAGAGTTTCTATCATCGGTCCTAGGCCTCTTCACATCTTTATTCCTTTCTTAGCGTTTTTCATCCTCCATTTGCTTAGCATACACCATAAGACAGTATATATCCATGTTGTCATGAAGCATAGCCAAACGGCATTCTTTCCTCACCAAGCTAGACACACCCGTTACATACCTACTCATCTCATCTCTTGGCTCCACCACCATGGATGGAGCATGCTTGGACAATTCAGTAAACTTAAGAGAGTTTTCTTCAGCACCCATACTTCCTTGGAGAAGGTTGATGAATTCCTCCACTTTGGCCTCTCTTTTTTCACGGGGAAAGTACTTTTCATGTAACGCCTTTTTGAATACATCCCAACCTATGGGACCCGCTCCTTCTGGCCTCTTTGCCT
The DNA here is from genome assembly GCA_029582525.1 of Solanum tacnaense. Lineage (NCBI taxonomy): Eukaryota > Viridiplantae > Streptophyta > Magnoliopsida > Solanales > Solanaceae > Solanum > Solanum tacnaense. The sequence goes on along the minus strand of JAJOOD010020204.1, from coordinate 13,454 downwards.
TCCATTGAGTGTGCCATACTTGGGCCACAACCTTCAATTCATACCTGGCTAGCTCCGCCTTCTCTCTATAGGTTACCCCCATAGCATCCACTATCTTATATATCTCCTCCACAAATTCTTGAGGGTCTTCACCCACTTTAGAGCCAAAGAACTTTGGAGGGTTCATCCTCGTGAAGTCTCTAAACCTTGAGGCCATAGTGCTCTCATTGGGGTTCTCATGAGCTTTAGCATCCCTAGTGACTTGAGCCTTTAGAACATTGGTCAAGTTTTGGAGAGCCGATCTAATTTCCACATTAGTTATAGTCCCTTTATCTTGAGGATCTTAAGGATCTTGGGGACCTTGAGGATCTTGGGGAAGAACTCCCTCATTAGCAATCTCTCTTTCCACTCTTCTTGCGGTCTCTATTCTTGTATTCATATTCATATATGCACAAGAAAAGGGTTAGGAAAAGGAATTCATAGAGATAAAACTCTAAGGCACGACTAAAGAGTAATCAAAGAAGTGAGAGTTGTTAAATATCTTATAGCCCCTAATTCATAAGTGTGGTGCGCTTCACACTCATGAACAAGACTATACTAAACGTGGTTCATGAGACATCACCCTAAATATCATCCCAAAACCTTATGCTCTGATACTAAGTTTGTCACGACCCAGGGGTACCCCCTAAACGTAACACGGCGTACTCAACCCCAAAGGGGTCTTATACAAGCCCTTAGCAAAATCATAACATAAAGGCATGGCAACTATGCGGAAAATTTAAGACTTTTACAATAAAAGTCAAACTTCATTTTCATAAAGGAAAATCATAAGAGTGTAGACCTTCTCCCATTCCCCATCTAAAACATTTAGAATACAAAGTTTGGGACTTAGCTCTTTACATCAATAAAGTCTCAATATATGAAATACAATAGAAACTAAGAAATGGATAATCCGTCCTCAAACTTGAGGACTCACCAAGCTTAGGGAATAGTCGACCCAAGCTTCACTTGAAAGGAGATAATGTCCTCAACGGCCGGAACCTACACTTATAAGGAAATGTAGAGAAAATGGGTTAGCACAATTAATTGTACTAAGTATGGAAGCATGCATAAAATACTTAAATCATGGAAAGAGGGACATTTAGTTGAAAGCATGCCTTTATCAAGTTTAAAAGCCATTATTCATATTTAGAGTAATCACCAACTCAAACCATACCGTAAGCCACCTTAGGCTACCATAGTTATTCACAACTTACCTTAACCTCATCCAAGCCAACAATCATAGACAAGGAAAACATCATGTCCATAGTTCATAATAAGAAAGTCATTCTTAAAACCAACTCATATCATGCATACATGGATTCATACATATTCATGTCATAAGTAAACCACACCATAACCCCTTCTTAGGTCTACTTGTGCAATGTACAAGTGAAGTCCCATACCCCCACTCATACTAAGCAAAGCATATTAAGAAGTCATAGATATATCTCATGTTCATGTTCATATTAATATTCATGGTTCATGTTCATACATAGCATACATTCACTCATAAAGCATCATATTATCAAGCACATACCATAATCACTCTCAAAGCTCACTTGTGAAATGCATAAGTGAAGTCTCATACCCTCACTCATACTAAGTAAGACCCCTCAAGTAATCATAGCACATGTCTCATGTTTTTGTTCTTAGTTCATGTTCTTGTTCATGTCATGTCATGGATCTTGTTTTTATCATGTAGGGAAGTATAGCCTTAACCGACATAGACCATCTGAGCTACATGGAATTCGGTGTCATGAACCCACACCGAAAAGAGGTGCTCTACTTGCCTAAGGTAGAACTAACATGTTTAGCTTATAGGTGGATCCACTAGCTAAGGACCTATGTGGGCATATAGTTATGGGATAGGGATATTGCTACTAGAAACTCGGACTAACTGAGGTAAAAGGTTATCATCCTTTGTTCCTATCCACTCGGTGCTAAGCTTAATTCCCTTTAATATTCATGTTAAGTGTTTACTTGATAGTCATGTTTATTGAAGAATGCCTAACACTTAACCATCATGGTATCATGGTAGCTCATGGAATCTTTAGTTGAGAATAGCCTTCCATCCTTAGAATCCTTAGTATGTGAGTAAATCTTTCACATCATGTTCATTGTATTTTTCACGAGAGTATCCTTTCAACTGGATCTTAGGAATATTTATATGCCTAAGTTGTCAATAATTGCCCATAAATTGCTTAAATTGAGGAATAATCTTGAGTCTATTAGCTTGATTTTTGTTATGCTTGTGATGATTGTACACTTACACACATGATTAGTTGTTTGAGGAACTCTTATGGAGTTGGAACGAAGAAAGACGGAGCAAAGATGGGCAAGAAAATGGCCAAGGCAAAAACCACCAGTGTCTGGCGCACTGGTTGGCGCGGCGTGCCGCTGGTTGTACGTCACAGAGGAGTTTGTGGCGTGCTGAGAGGCGCAACGCACTAAGAAGGAAACTTCAGAGGCAAGTTGTAGGCCCGATACGAGGCGCGACACGTCCCTCTTTTGCCGACTTTTCCAAGTTTTAAACATTATATAGGATTTCTAATTTGAGTAGGATTGGTTCCCAACTTTTCCTACTATTATAAGTAGATCCTTAGGGCTCCATAATAACGGACGACGTTTGATTTAGTGTGCAAGAGAAAGAATTCAAGTTTGTAATAGGTTTTGATCCTTTAATCTTTTATTTTCCGAAAATTGCATTAACTATTGTATTTTCTTGTTTTCTAATAGCATGAGTGGCTAAATGCCCTAGTTCTGGGGCTGTAGCTACGAATTGATTGTTGATTATTTAAGTCTTGTTGAATTAAATCTTGGTTGTCAATATAAGTTACTTCTATATTCTTATTTTAGTATTTTATGCTTGCGCACCATAAGATAAATTTAGTGTCTAATCTTAAAATCGAGAGAGGAGAGATTAGATAGACCAGAGAATATAGAGAGCTCGATCCACCCATTAGATTGAGGTGATTAGTGTTCAGGAGTGACACCCAGACGAACACCTTGCTTGGTTATGAAATAGGATGAAATCCAGTTAGTCTATTTATCCCCGCTCAACGATGTAGTTAGATAGCTAACTGGGGTAGGCGACGAGAGGTGTATAACCCGGATCATACCATCAACCCTATAAACTAGTAACTTGACAACTCAAATTAATTCTAAGCCAATAATGTGATACATGAATTCAGTATATGCTGCAGCCCTGGAATTGCTTTTAACTTGCTTGAAACATTATATCAAAGTTGTTCACAATTAGTTACGTTTAATTAGTGCATAATTTTTAGTAGATAAACAATAAATCATCAACTCTTGAAAAGGTAACTTTTTACTTTTAGTTGTAGAATTAAGTGAATATTAGTTGATCATAGTCCCTTGGGAACGATAACTCGTTTCTTTAAGAATCTATATTACTTGCGCGACCATGTACACTTGTGTGTACATTAGGGAGAAACAAGTTTTTGGCGCCGCTGCCGGGGACTTAGAAATTGATTTATATTCAATATTCTTAAGTGTACACTTAATATATTCAGGTATTAATTAATTGATCTTAGCTTGTGTATTGCAGGCACTTGATTTTCAGGTCTGGCTCGGAAAGGAGATTTTGTCGAACCTTACAACGAACCTGAAAGAGTTTATGTCAGTGCAGAAAAATGAATCAGGGACGATAAGGAGAATTGGGGTTAGGTATTTCGGAAAACTTTGATGATAATAATCAAGATAACATGAATAACCCGAAAAACGTGAATAATCCTAGGAACCTGAATAACCAAGGAGTACCGCCTGTCGTACCCGCAAGACCAGTCTGTGATGTGGCAGTCCCACTCATAGCCAACTTGGCATCTAGTATTCAGAAACCTCCACCGGGAGGTAGATTTGAACTAAAGCAGAGCATGGTACAGATCCTCCATACTAATGGGTAATTCACTGGTCTCTCCCATGAGGATCCTCAAATCCATCTTAGGACTTTCATAGAAATTACCAATACATACATCCCAATTGGAGTCTAATCATACTATGTAAGGTTGACTTTGTTCCCATACTCATTGTTAGGAGCTGCAATACGTTGATTAGACTCTGAGCCACCAAACTCTGAGTCAATTTTTTCCATCCAAGAAAACCGCGATGTTGAGGGGTGAGATAATACACTTTGTTCAAAAGCAAGGGGAGGACATGTACCAAGCATGGGCACATTTCAAACAAATATTGATTGCTTGCCCACACCACATGCAAACCAATGAGGTACTTGCTCACACTTTCTTTGAGGGTTTAGACTATAATGCTCGTTCTCTTCTTAATAGTGCAGCAGGTGGACAGGCCCTATCCTTAACGAGTGAAGAGTTCTTTGCCCTACTCGATAAACTTTCTGAAGGGAACCAAGGGTATGAGGGGGGAAATGTCTAGAACCCCCACCCAAAAGGCTGCAGGGATCTTAGATGTAGACCAAGTTACTGTCATAAATGCCAAATTAGATGCAATGCAACATAACATGACCTTACATTTTAAACAAATGGCTCTAAAACAGGCACCGGTAAATGTGGTACAACAGGCAACAAATTGGTGTGAGGTATGTGGTAGTGGAACTCATGAAACCGAGCAATGTGAAGCAAACCTGGATTCCGTAAACTATGTGGGCAATGCGCAAAGGGTGGAATGCAACAAAATTATTGTAATACTTACAACTCTAGTTGGAAGAACCATCCTAACTTCTCATGGGGTGGTAACCAAAACCAAAATCAGGCGCAAGGGGTTAACCAATACCGTTCTCAAGGGGCTGGGCAACAATACTACAATCCTAACCAAGGCTCAAATCCTAGTCCACCAAAATGGGGGATGATCAATGAAGAGCTACTCGAAAATGTCATGAATGAAATAGGGACCAAATTAAATGCCAGAATAGATAAGCAGGATGAGAACATTAGAAACATCCAGATGTCCCAAATGAGTTTAGAGAAACAAGTTGCGCAGGTGGCTAATTCTTTGAACTTGCGTCCCCAAGGTATGATGCCCAGTGATACTGAGCCCAACCCAAAGCAATTGCATGCGGTAAGTACTAGAAGTAGGCTGCAATTAGAGGAACTAGCTCCAAAGAAGAGAGACATTGAGGTAAGTAACAAATAAAATAAGGTGGACGAATTAGTAAAAAGCTCCAATGTTGAGGTACCCGTTCCTCAAAAGAAATTACCACCTCCATTTCCACAGAGGCTAAAACATCAGAATGAAGATGAATGCTTTGGTAAGTTTCTCTCTCTCCTTAAACAAGTTCACATTAATCTACCTTTGGTTGACATTTTACAAGGTATCCCGAAGTATGCTAAATACGTGAAAGACATAGTGGCCAGCAAGAGGAGACTCACTGAATATGAAAATGTAGAACTTACTGAGGAGTGCAGCTCAAGGATCCAAAACAGACTGCCCAAAAAGTTAAAAGATTCGGGTAGTTTTACTGTCCAGATTACAATTGGGAAAATTGTTCATGCCCGGGGTTATGTGATTTGGGGGCAAGTATAAATTTGATGCCTCTATCTTTGTATCAAAATCTTGGGTTGGGTAGCCCAAAATAAACCACTGTTATTCTCCAACTTGCAGATAGATCCATTGCTAGGCCAGAGGGGGTGGTAGAAGATGTGTTAGTGCAAGTAGGTTCATTGATTTTTTCGGTAGATTTTGTGGTCTTAGACTTTGAACCCGATTTTGAAGTTCCATTCATTTTGGGATGACCTTTCTTGGCCACGGTTAGGGCATTGATTGATGTAACAGCTTGTCAACTAACCATGAGGGCACATGATAAGGTTGAGGTATTTGATGTTTACCGCTCTTTAAAATTACCTTCTATTTATGAAGAGTTGTCTGCTATTAATGTGGTTGATCGCATAGTAGAATCACAAATAATTATGCCCGAAGATCCTTTAGAAAGAGTGTTAGTGGGTCATGAGATATAGGGAGACACTGAAGCTCAAGAGATTGAATCATGCTTAAATCTAGCACTAGTACACACTCGTAGGAATCAAGTGGAGTCAATAGATCGCGAGTTGGGGGGCCCACCAAAGCCATCAATAGAAGAAGCCCCTACGTTGGAACTAAAATCTCTGCCGGCTCACCTAAGGTATGCTTATTTGGGTACTAATGAAACCTTGCATGTTATACTTTCCGCAGAATTGTCTGACTTACAAGTTGATGCGGCATTGAGGATCTTAAAGCGGAGGAGGAAAGCAATTGGATGGCAGATGGCTGATATTCATGGGATTAGTCCGGTACTATGCATGAACAGAATTTACTTGGAAGAGGATCACAAACCCAGAGCACAACATCAACGTCGACTAAATCATGTGATGAAAGCAGTGGTAAGAAAGGAAGTCATAAAGTGGCTAGATGCTGGAATTGTGTACCCAATCTCTGATAGTAAGTGAGTAAGTCCAGTACAATGTGTTCCCAAGAAGGAAGGTATGACAGTGGTAAGGAACGAAAAGAATGAGTTAATTCCTACTAGAACAGTGACCAGGTGGAGAATTTGCATGGATTACCGGAAACTAAATGATGCTACCCGAAAATATCACTACCCCGTTCCCTTCATTGATCAAATGCTTGACCGACTAGCAGGAGTATTATTGTTTCTTAGATGGATATTCTGGTTACAACCAAATCTTGATTGCACCCGAGGATCAGGAAAAGACCACGATCACTTGTCCTTATGGCACATATGCTTTCAAACGCATGCCATTTGGACTTTGCAATGCACCGGTGACTTTTCAAAGTGTATGATGGCCATTTTTCATGATATGGTGGAAGACTTTGTTGAGGTGTTCATGGATGACTTTTCTGTCTTTGGGAAGTCTTTTGAGGTATGTCTCCGAAATCTTGATAAATTGCTTGCTAGATGTGAAGATACTAACTTAGTTCAAAACTGGGAAAAGTGTCATTTTTTGGTAAGAGAGGGAATAGTGTTAGGACACAAGGTGTCTAAATCTGGTTTGGAGGTTCATAAGGCTAAAGTAGAAGTTATTGAGAAATTGCCCCCTCCCATTTCTGTAAAAGGTGTGCATAGTTTTCTTGGTCATGCAGGTTTATACAAGCGGTTCATCAAGGATTTTTCCAAGATTGCCAGACCTATGTGCAGTCTTTTGGAGAAGGAGGTGAAGTTTGACTTTGATGAGCTATGTTTGAAAGCTTTCGAGATGTTGAAGAGGAACTTAATTGAGGCTCCCATCTTAATTGCTCCTGATTGGGGATTACCAATTGAACTCATGTGTGATGCAAGCGACGTAGCAGTGGGTGCAGTGTTGGGACAAAGAAAGAATAAAGTGTTCCACTCAATCTTTTATGCAAGCAAGACCCTTGACTCTACACAAGCTAATTACACAGTGACTGAGAAGGAAATGTTGGCTCTAGTGTTCACCTTCGACAAGTTCAGATCGTATTTGGTAGGTACTAAAGTGATTGTTTTTACTGACCATGCAGCTATTAGGTACCTATTCAACAAAAAGGATGCTAAACCAAGGCTAATTCGATGGATATTGCTTCTCCAAGAATTTGTCCTTGAGATCAAAGATAGGAAAGGTACTAAAAATCAAATAGCAAATCACTTATCTAGGTTGGAGCATTTTTCACATGTGAATGAAGGTGAGCAAATCCGGGATGAGTTTCTGGATGAACAATTGATGGCATTAAATATCTCTTAAGTGCCATGGTATGCAGACATTGTGAATTTGATAGTAAGTGGCGAGTATCCTCCGGGTGCAACCACCCAACAAAAGAAAAAGCTCAATCATGATGCCAAGTTCTATATCTGGGATGAACCATTCTTGTTCAAGCAAGGTGTAGACCGGGTAGTGAGAAGGTGCATTCCGGAGTCTGAGGTTCACCAAGTACTCGAGAGTTGTCATGCTAGCCCATATGGAGGCCACCATGGAGGAGAGTGCACTGCTCATAAGGTACTACAATCTGGTTTCTTTTGGCCCTCGTTATTCAAAGATTCTATTGTTTTTGAGAAGGGCTGTGACAAATGCCAAAGGTTGGGTACTATTTCAAGAAGACATGAAATGCCGCTAAACAACATATTGGAGGTGGAAATCTTTGATGTGTAGGGTATTGACTTCATGGGTCCATTCCCACCATCTAGTGGAAACCAATATATTCTTGTGGCTGTGGATTACGTTAGTAAATGGGTTGAGGCGGTCGCTCTTCCTTCCAATGATTCAAGGGTGGTGATAAAGTTTATAAAAAAACACATCTTCACGCGCTTTGGCACTCCAATGGCAATTATAAGTGATAGAGGTAAGCATTTCATTAACCAACTTGTTAAAAACCTTCTTGCTAAGTATGGTATTCGTCATAAGGTTGCTACAGCTTACCATCCTCAAATGAGTGGCCAAGTGGAGGTCTTGAATAGAGAGGTGAAGCAAATTTTGCAGAAAACGGTGAATACGCAGCGGAAAGATTGGTCTGAGAAATTAGATGATGTGTTGTGGGCATATAGGACTGCGTATAAGACACCAATAGGGACTTCTCCCTATAACATAGTGTTTGGTAAAGTATGTCATCTTCCGACAGAATTAGAACATCAAGCTTATTGGGCAAATTAAGAGGTTGAACTTGGACCCTGAGCTAGTCGGTAAAAAGAGAGTGAATCAATTGTATGAACTTGAGGAGTTTAGGCTTCACGTGTATGAAAATGCCAAGTTGTACAAAGAAAAGACGAAGAGGTGGCATGACAAGCACATAGTAGCTCGTACTTTTAATTCAGGAGATAAGGTACTACTCTTTAACTCTAGACTAAGGTTATTCCCTGGAAAACTAAGGTCGAAGTGGAGTGGTCCCTTCGAAGTGGTCAGAATGACACAACATGGGGCTGTTGAACTCAAAGATAAGACTGGCCTTACGTTCTTGGTCAATGGGCAAAGGGTGAAACACTATTTCGATGAAGATTCGGATCGTGATCGGAAAGCTCATGCGCTAAATGATGAATGATCCAAGTTGCGTCATGCCGCGGCGTTAAATCAAGCGCTACATGGGAGGCAACCCATGAACAATATGTAATAGAAAGATGGTTAGTGTTTAAAAGTTTTATTTTTATTGTTTTAGCTTAGTTTAAATTCGTAGAATTTAGGAAATTCTTTTAGTTTGTTGTTTTAGTTAAATAGGATTTTTCATCACTTGTAACTTAGCTTGTAATAGTGAATAAAAAAAATTCACTGAAGCCAGGCACACTGGCTGGCGCGCCGTGCCTGGCATGAATATTCAGAGACGATGTTGGGGGGCGCTAAGCATCGCGCAGCGCCACGCGCCACAACTCAGAGGGAAAGATGGGGCGCGCTGAGAGACGCGTCGCCCCACCATCGCGCCACCACCCAGATTTTTTACAGATCCGGGTTTCGACCCGTATACCCGACCCAACCCTCTTTTAACTCTCAAATCCAGCATTCATTCCCCATATTTTCTCAACCCCAACCGACCTAATTCCCAAATTCTCTCCAAATCCTTTTCTTCTTCATCTTCACTCCTTACCTTCCTCCATTAAAAACTCTCCATTTTTCTCCACCCCTTCTTCTCCCCCACTACTCCACTACTTAATCTCCAACTTCCCCACTTCTCTTCCACTTCTAAACCATCATTCCCCCATCATGTTTTTCTTTTTATCTATTCTCTACACTACCCAACCCACCCCCCCCCCTCTTACTTTTTCTCATTTTTTTCCTTTCTTTAGTTTTCTTTTCTTAACAGGTTGAGATGGCTCCAAAAGCCAAAAATGTGGCGGGTTCCAAGCGGAATAGAAAGGGTGAAACTTTCGGGTCCTCTAGTGCCCAGAACCGGTGCAAAAATTTAGCAAATAGGCTATGCAAAGGTATGGCTGGGAAAGGTTCGCCTGTCAACAAGAAGCGAAGTATATGGGCGACGAATTTGTGAATGAGGTAAGGTTGCAGTCGTAATTTCCTGTTATATATCAGACTGTGAATGAGTTGGGGCTGAGGTTTATATTTGACAATCCGGGAGATTGCAATTTGACGTTAGTGAGAGAATTTTATGCTAATTGGCTAACTGAAACAAAATATAAAATTGTGCCTGTTAGGGGGAAAGATGTCAAGTTTTCTGCCCGAATTCTGAATGAGTAGTTAGGAACCCCGAATTGTGACCCTGATGAGTTTAATAACTTGATGGATAAACCTCCTTATAGGGATATCTGACATACCTTGTGTAGGGTTGATTCGACTGCTAGGTGGGAGCAGAGTAAGGATTCTGGGAGGCATAATACCCTCCATTTTGCTAACTTTAATCAGGTTGCTAGGGTATGGCTGAAGATAGTGTGTAGTGTGTTGTTGCCTGCCAAACATTTAACTAAGGTGACACGAGATAGGGTGGTGTTAGTCTATATGATGATGAAGGGAATGCCCATTAATGTTGGGGCGATCCTGAGGGAAAATATGATGAAATTTAGGAACAATTTGAGGTGGAGTTTATGTTACGGGGGGTTGATCACCCCTTTTTTGAGGGCTGAGGGTATTGAAGAGGAAATAGTAGACATGACCGTGGCTTATCACCCGGATCTGACGGGTAAGTTGGTTGATGTGACCCACACCAAGGCACTAGACACGTCTCATGGACATGTCTTGTCTGCCTAAGAGAGGCAAGCCCGTGATGACAGTGTCATGGCAAGAATGTTTGGGATGGCGGAATTGCAGCTGCGGATAGGTGGCCGTCCAGTTACAGATGAGGAGATGAAGACCATGGCAGAGCGCTACCCCTTGACTGAGAGTGCAGCATTCTTATGCAGGACTAGTCCCGCATTCTTAGAGCCTTTGGATGATGATGAGGCTACTACTGACGAGGCTATGGATGATGAGGAGGATGATGTTGTGGATGAGGAAGCAAATGCCTTGATGGTGTTTGATCACGGTGACAATGAGACCTAGAGACCCCAAGGAGTGTTCCTAACCTTCTACTGTGTTTTAATTGTGCACTGAGGACAGTGCTTATTTTTAAAGTGTGGGGTGGGATAATATGTCTCTATTGTATATAGTTGTTTACTGCTTTATCAAGTCTAGTGGTAGTTTTTAGTTTAAAAAAATTTAAAAATTATTTTGGGTTCCTCAGCGTTTGTTGTCGATACTTTTACTGAGAATTGTCCCTTTGAACCGACTAGGACTAGTTTATTCCTTTATTGAGTCTTAGAGTCGTCATAGGAGTGACAGTTCCCAATGATGGATGGATGATGACCGTCTTAAGGGAAAATCAGTCACATAGAAGAGTAGGATTGAGAAACCAACCTTGGCCTTTTGAAACTATGTCCGAAAAAGTCAGCCAAACGTCATGGGTAGTCACAAGTGGAAAAGTGCAATAGAGTGTTAAACTTGTAACAAGCATGTGTTCTTAGTTTTGACTCAAAATAAAAATCAATGGGCTTAATTGTGTAATGATACCGTAATGCATGTTGTAACAGCATGTTGGTTGATATATCCTTAGATGTGTCATAATGCCATGTGTGGTGAGCATTGATTTGTTTTTACTTAACTTGATATCTAGAACTTGCTTTGTGTGTGTTGAATTAGTAGCTTGTATGACTAAAGGAATGTGATTGAGGCGATTCTTTGAAATAGCAAATTTTTAACTCTACTTGTATGCCTACCATTCAAATCATCCCTAGTGAAGCCCCATTGAGCCTTTAGTCTTGTTTATTGATAAACCACATGATAAGCCGAAACCCGTTGTTCGATACCAAGTCTTTTTGATCCTATGAAAATCCTTAATGCACTATGTTAAGAAGAAGGGTTGGAAAATGCGGTTGATATAGCTAAGGGTGAATTGCTACGTTGTGTAAAAATAAAAGAAATTATGCATTGGCCCTGGTCCTTAGTGACAATGTGCACCTCAACTAAAATTGAGGGTGGCTAATTTAGAATTATGCTCGAAACATTGGCCCTGATCCTATCAAGAATAATGTGTACCTTACTTGGATGTTAAAAATTGAGAGTTTGGATGGCTAGTGTAAAGGCATGAAAATATATATATATATATATATATATATGATGAAAAAGAAATAAAGGGCAAATATGGAGCAACAAAAAGGGTAAATAGTCATGAAGTGTGTACTAGGAGGAAAGAAGAGCTATAAAGAAAATTGTTGGTAAAATAATGACATGTGCATTAGGGAGTTATAGTCACTAAAATGATTCCTAAATATTCCCTCCCTTACCTTAAGCCGACATTACAACCAAATGAAAGTCCTCTTGATTCCTTGAGAAATATGTGTGAAAGTAATAATACACTATTGGCAAGCCTAGGGTATGTTGAGAACAGTAAGAACTTCTTTTGTGAGGGTGAGTTGATTATTTGAAAAATAGGCCGTGTTGATAGTGCAAATTGCTTGAGTGAAAGGCTTTACTAAACATAAACAAGTGAGGACATTCATGGTATGTGTAGGATTATCTAATTGGTGTGGTTGTATGAGTTTGCATTAGCCCAGAAAAATAATAAAGGGTCATTCTTTGAGCATGTGTTTTACTTGGTGTAAATGTTGTGAATTGTTGCATCCATTGTGAATTACAAGATCATGATTAAAAATGTATGGTTGACTTTAAGGTGGGTTGATAAGTTCAAGGGTGGTGAAAAAGAGTTGATAGTCTAGAGATTGTTTGAGGACAAACAAAAGTCTAAGTGTGGGGTGGTGATCTTAGGCATATAAATATACCTAAGTTGTCAATAATTGCCCATAAATTGCTTAAATTGAGGAATAATCTTGAGTCTATTAGCTTGATTTTTGTTATGATTGTGATGATTGTACACTTACACACATGATTAGTTGTTTCAGGAACTCTTAAAGGAAGTGGAGTTGGAACGAAGAAAGACGGAGCAAAGATGGGCAAGAAAATGGCCAAGGCAAAAACCACCAGTGGATGATGCACTGGTTGGGGCGGCACGCCACTAGTGGTACGTCAAAGAGGAGTTTGTGGTGTGCTGAGAGGTGCGACGCACCAAGGAGGAAACTTCATAGGCAAGTTGTAGGCGCGATAGGAGGCGCGACACGTCCCTCTTTTGCCGACTTTTCCAAGTTTTAAACATTAAATAGGATTTCTAATTTGAGTAGGATTGGTTCCCAACTTTTCCTACTATTATAAATAGATCCTTAGGGCTCCATAATAACGGACGACGTTTGATTTAGTGTGCAAGAGCAAGAATTCAAGTTTGTAATAGGTTTTGATCCTTTAACTCTTTTACTTTCTGAAAATTGCATGAACTATTGTATTTTCTTGCTTTCTAATAGCATGAGTGGCTAAACGCCTGATATACCGTGAGTTTACAGTATTTCTAATTCATTTCACTTACAAGTTGTGTGTGTCTAGGGCCTTTTTGTATTGGTTTTTATGTATTTTTATCATGTTTTGCAGGAAAGGTGTTCAGGCGCGGAAGCTTAGAGACAGCTGAAGGAATTGCAGAAAAAG
>JAJOOD010020202.1:0-19675 GCA_029582525.1 Solanum tacnaense | reverse complement strand
ATCATAAAATCCCTCAACATACAAGAGATTTCAACTCAAAACACAACCGGAAACATGCCCAAATCAACAAGGGACTTCAACAACACAAACAACAACATTAACAACACAACCAACAACTTCAACAACATAACCAATCAATATTTTCTCAATAATAAAATGAGTGTGGTGTGTGGGGGAAAGAACCAACCCACACTATGAACTCACATACCTAGTAGGGATCACCCCCGACGATATCCACGACGATCTTTGATGGAAACTCCTATTTCTCCTCTTCACTCAAAACCCTCACTCTCACTCTTTAAAATGGGACAAATTGATCTAAAAATCAGTCCAACACTTTAATATAACCAAAATAATTGATTAAAGAAAAGACCAAATGCCCTTAAAATTTCCTGACGGATTTCCCTGCCAATTTCCCAACTTCAAAAGAGCATAACTCACTTATACGAACTCGGAATCGAGCAAACTCGGTGGCATTAGAAAGATCATTCCACGAAATTTGCAACCATAACTGGAACTACGCCTAAATCATCCTGACCTAGAAGTTATGACTGCTCAAAGTTGGTCAAAACTCACATTTTTCCCATACTTGGCCAAATTTCCAAAAAAAAATTAAAATTCTTTCCAAAAATGAAAATTTCCAATTCTTAAGCCTCTTCGTAGTTATTTCAAATTGCCGAATGTTACAATATCTCCCCCTTGGGAACATTCGTCCTCGAATGAGGTTACTCTTAAGAGGCTAAGGGTGTAACATCACCCGAACACCCAACAAGCAATCATGCTACAACAACATGCTCACTACAATTTAAAGAGCACTAAGAAGGAAATTAGTACCTTGGTCTGCATTCCCTCCGGATTCAAAGAGATATGGATATCTCTTCTTCATGTCATCTTCGGCTTCCCAAGTAGCTTCCTCGACAAATTGGTTCCTCCAAAGGACCTTGACTGATGCTACATCTTTTGTTCTCAACTTATGAATTTGCCGATCTAAAATCTGAGCAAGAATCTCCTCACAAGATAAGTTATTCTTGATCCTAATACTTTCAGCCGGTAGGATCAATGAAGGATCACCTATGCACTTTTTCAACATAGAGATGTGAAATACCGAATGAACCGCTTCTAGTTCCTGTGGTAACTCCAACTTATAAGCAACATTGCCAATTCTCTTGGCTATGCGGTAAGGTCCAATATACCGGGGACTAATTTTCCCCTTCTTACTGAACCTCATAACCCCTTTCATGGGTGAAACTTTCAAATATATCCAATCATCTACTTCAAACTCTAACGCCATTCTCCTAACATCAGTGTAGGAATTTTGGCGACTTTGTGCCGTTTTCAACCTCTCTTGAATCACCTTTACTTTCTCCATAGCTTGGTGAACTAGATCTGGTCCTATCAATTGCGCTTCACCAACTTCAAACCATCCAATAAGAGATCTACATCTTCTCCCATAAAGAGCTTCGTATGGAGCCATCTGGATGCTAGAGTGATAACTGTTGTTGTAGGCAAACTCAATGAGAGGTAGGTGATCATCCCAATTCCCTTTGAAATCGATCACACAAGCCCTCAACATATCTTCTAAATTCTGAATAGTGCGCTCTGCTTGCCCATCCGTCTGAGGATGAAAGGCAGTACTTAAGTTCACCTTTGATCCCAAGCCTTTCTTAAAAGATTTCCAGAACTGTGCAGTGAACTGTGCACCTCTATCTGAAATAATGGAGACTGGGACTCCATGAAGTCTCACTATCTCTTGAATATACAACTTGGCATAATCTTCTGCTGAAAGGGTAGTCTTTACTGGCAGAAAATGAGCTGACTTTGTCATTTTGTCCACAATCACCCAAATAGAATCATGCTGTCTACGAGACCTTGGCAACCCTATGATGAAATCCATATTAATCATCTCCCACTTCCATTCTGAAAGTTCTATCCTCTGAGATAAACCACCGGGCCTTTGGTGTTCAACTTTCACTTGCTGGCAATTTGGACACTTAGCCACAAACTCTGCAATGCCCTTCTTCATGCCATTCCACCAATAAACTTCTCTCAAGTCACGATACATCTTGGTGGAATCTGGATGAATGGAATATCTGGAGCTATGAGCTTCCTCCATAATCTTCTCTTGGAGTCCATCTACCATAGGTACACACAATCTACCTTGATATCTCAAAACACCATCCCCCCCCCCTTGTTCAAAAGCTAATACTCTTTGCTTTTGAACATTTGCCTTCAACTCAAGCAAAATAGGGTCTTGATCTTGTTTCTCTTTCACTTCTGACACTAGTGGCGACTCGGCCCCATTCGCCACCGCTATTCCTTCTTCTGTGGAATCTGTAAGTCTGACTCCCAGGCATGCTAGTCTGTGCACATCTTTTGCTAACTCTCTTTTTCCTTCTTCAATATGGGCGGTACTACCCATAGACAACTTGCTTAAAGCATCAGCAACAACATTAGCCTTACCTGGGTGGTAAAGAATACTCAGGTCATAATCCTTGAGTAACTCTAACCACCTCCTCTATCTGAGATTAAGTTCCTTCTGAGTGAACACATATTGAAGACTCTTGTGATCAGTAAATACATCAACATGCACACCATACAAGTAATGACGCCATATCCTCAAAGCGAACACTACAGCAGCTAACTCTAAGTCATGGGTTGGGTAGTTCTTCTCATGAACTTTCAACTGTCTGGAGGCATAAGCTATAACTTTGCCATTCTGCATTAAGATACAACCCAAACCAACTCTAGATGCATCACAATATACCACAAAACCTTGAGTACCTTCTGGTAAAGTCAAAACTGGAGCTGTAATCAACCTCTTTTTCAATTCCTGGAAGCTTTTCTCACAAGCCTCAGACCATTGAAATTTCACTATCTTCTGAGTCAACTTGGTCAAAGGAGATGCAATAGACGAGAACCCTTCAACAAACCTTCTATAATAACTAGCTAAACCCAAGAAACTCCTAATATCAATTGGAGATGTGGGTCTAGGCCAATTCTGCACTGCCTCAATCTTCCGAGTATCAACTTTAATTCCATCATCGGACACAATGTGGCCTAGAAACACCACAGACTTAAGACAAAACTCACATTTAGAGAACTTGGCATACAACTCCTTATCTTTCAAAGTCTGAAGAACTATTCTGAGATGGCTAGCATGATCTTCTTCATTCCTTGAATAGATTAGTATGTCATCAATAAAAACAATAACAAACATATCTAAATAAGGTTTGAAGACTCTATTCATCAAGTCCATGAAAGTTGCCGGTGCATTGGTCAACCCAAAGGACATAACTAAAAACTCATAATGACCATATCTAGTTCTGAAAGCTGTCTTTGGAATATCACATTCCCTTACTCTTAACTGATGATATCCTGACCGGAGGTCAATCTTTGAAAAAAAAGTGGCACACTGAAGCTGATCGAAAATATCATCAATCCTCAGAAGAGGGTACTTATTCTTGATGGTAACCTTATTCAACTGGCGGTAATCTATACACATTCTAAGGGAACCATCTTTCTTCTTCACAAACAAGACCGGAGCACCGCAAGGTGAGACACTCGGTCGAATGAAACCCTTTTCTAGGAGATCTTTCATCTGCTCTTTCAACCCTTTCAACTCTCCTGGTGCCATTCTATATGGAGGAATAGAGATAGGACGAGTATTTGGAATGAGATCTATGTCGAAATCTATTTCTCTCTCAGGAGGAATTCCGGGTAGATCATCAGGAAAAAATTATGGAAACTCTCTTACTATAGGAACTGATTGAAAAGGAGGTACCTCAACACTAGAGTCATTAACTCAGACTAAGTGATAGACACAACCCTTCGAAACTAACTTTCTTGCCTTAAGGTACGAAATGAAACGACTGTTAGGCATTGCTGAACTACTACTCCACTCTATGACTGGCTTACTTGGAAACTGAAACTTGACTGCTCGAGTTCTACAATCTATCGATGCATAACAAGCATGAAGCCAATCCATACCTAAAATGACATCGAAATCTACTATGTCTAACTCAACCAAATCAGCCATGGTGCTCTTGTGATTGATAGAAACAGGACAATCACGATAAACTCTTTCTGCTAGAATAGACTCCCCAACAGATGTAGAAACACAAAAGGGTTCACAAAGTCTTTCAGGAAGAACATCAAACTTATTTGCAACATAAGGAGTTACAAAAGATAAACTTGCTCCTGGGTCTAGCAAAGCATACACATCAAAAGCAAAGACTTTGATCATACCAGTGACAACATTTGGAGAGTTCTCTTGCTCATGGCGACTGGTGATTGCATAGAGGCGATTTGCTCCTCCGTCGGTACTAGAAGTAGCTCCTCTAGGTGCCGTCCTGTCTGGGGGAGCAACTGAAGAAGATTGGGTCGTACTGCCCAAATTTCCACTATCTTGCTTATTCTTAGGGCACTCCTTCATGAAGTGACCCTCTTGTCCACACTTAAAACAATCTGTCTGACCCTAGCGACACTTCCCTGGATGGACTCTACCACACCTAGCACATGCGGGAAACAAACTACCTCCTTGTGCCACACTACCTGAAGACTGTGCTGGTCTAGCCTTGAAGTCCTTCGAATTCTGGCCATTAAATTCCCCTCTGTATCGGGGTGCAGGTGCTCTAGCAGATGATGGAGCAGGTCCCTTTTGCCTTTGTTGGAAGGACGGACGATTCACATTACCTTTCTGTTGCCTGGACTCATTATCGGTCTTGGCTCTCTTACTTCTGAACTCTTCCCTGTCCCTCAGCTTCTCTTCCTCAACCTGCTGTACATAGACCATTAACCTTGATATGTCTATGTCCCCGATAAGCATTGCAGCCCTACCTTCCTTACTCAACAACCGAGATAGTCCAGCTATGAACAAACTCATTCTATTTCTCATGTCCGCCACCATCTCCGAAGCATAGCGGGATAGTTGTGTGAACTTCAAACTGTACTCTTGAACACTAAAGGACTCCTGCTTAAGTGTGAGGAACTCACATACCTTGGCCTCTCTCAATTCTCGAGGAAAGAAATGCCCTAAGAAAGCTCCTTCAAAACAGGCCCAACTCGCATGTGGTGCATCCTCAGCTCTATTCCCTTTCCACTGGTCGAACCACGTTCTAGCCACATCCTTCAATTGATACGCAGCTAGTTCAACCCGCTCAATATCTGCCACATGCATCACATCAAAACTCTTCTTCAACTTCTCAATGAAGTTCTCTGGATCCTCAATAGTGCTTGAACCCATGAAATTCGGAGGATTCATCCCCAAAAACTCACGAATCGTAGAAATGTCAGCTCTTTCATGTCGAGCTCCCCTTTGCTGACCAATCTGAGTAGTTACAGCTTGACTCAGAATTCTAATTGTCTCTCTGAACTCGGCATTAGAAACGTCCCCTTGATGTTGCACTCCAGGTGCATCAAGTAACTCTTGCTCATCAACATAACGTCTAGGAAGACGCCATCTGCCAACTCTTCGTGGAGGCATGACTATCTGAAACACGCGCAAGCATGAATTAAAAAGAAACTTTCTAGAGATAAACTCTAACGCACGATAATGAGTGTGAAAGAAGTGAGAAATCTTCCTACATGTTGTAGCCTCCCAATTATAGATGTGGCGCGCTTCACATCAATAACTAGGACTCTACAGACACGGATTCATAGACTCCCTAAGACTCTTGAACTCTGTTCTCTGATACCAAGTTTATCACGCCCCGAGCCTACACCCTGGACGTGGCCGGCACTCGGAGACCATTGCTGGCCCCAAGGGAACCCTTGGCCTGGCTTTCTTAACTCAGCGGAAACCTAACTCAACAGAATAACTCGATACCATGCAAGGTTTGGCAACTCGTGTCTCAAAATAGAATATTTACATATTACCCTTATGTAGAAATGGGACTTAAAAAGGACCAACACTGCATCTGCTCATTGTACTAAAGGCAGTACTAATTGTACATTTAGAAATTGTACATTTAGAGGACCAACACTGCATCTTTTCATTGTACTAAAGGTAGTACTAATTGTACATCAATAAAGCCGTCTCTCATTTTGCTTTCACTTTCTGTAGAAGTTTCTTACTATATCTCACAATTTTCTAACCCTAATTTCTCTCCCTCTCAACTCTTCTTTCTACTTCTGAACTCTTCAATGGCCAATCCATCTGTTCTTTAGTGTTTTCTGTTTGTCTACAACCTTTATATCTCTCGCTGAAGCTTTGCTGAAGATTTCTGTTTGTCTCGGACGACCTGCGCAGGTACTTCTTCATGGTTTACGCGAAATTTGAATGGCAAATCCAACTGTTCTTTACTGTTTTCTGTTTGTCTACAGCCTTTAAATCTCTCTCTGAAGCTTTGCTGAAGATTTCTGTTTGTCTCGGACGACCTGCGCAGGTACTTCTTCATGGTTTAAGCGACCCTAATTTCTCTCCCTCTTAACTCTTCTTTCTACTTCTGAACTCTTAATTCCGAATCCATCTGTTCTTTAGTGTTTTCTGTTTGTCTACAGCCTTTAAATCTCTCTCTCAAGCTTTGCTAAAGATTTCTGTTTGTCTCGGACGACCTGCGCAGGTACTTCTTCGTGGTTTAAGCGAAATTTCAATGGCGAATCCATCTGTTCTTTACTGGTTTCTGTTTGTCTACAGTCTTTAAATCTCTCTCTGAAGCTTTGCTGAAGATTTCTGTTTGTCTCGGACGACCTGCGCAGGTACTTCTTCATGGTTTAAGCGAAATTTACATGTTTGCTCCATCATTTGCTCTTTCTCCGATTCCTAATTTGTCTTCTGTTTTGCTCTTTCTCTGATTCCTAATTTGTCTTCTGTAGACCATATTAAGCCATATTATACTGTATGTATGTGCTACGAACTTCTGCTGAATAATTGCATGTATTTGTCTGTTACACTATCTTCACCATCGAACCACCAGAACCCCTCAAAACCGCAAAATTGGCTTTCACACTTTCAGTGCTTCAAAGCTTCAGCTTTCAAGGGTTTCTCGATTTCTGGTTTTCCTATTGTTTACGCTTTCAATTTCAGATCTTTGTACTCTTAAATTTTTGGATGGTTTTTGGCTTTTTCCATCTGGAACTGTCTAAATCTATTTCATCTTTAAGTTAGATTTGATCCTACTGCCTGTTGATCAATTCATCAAATTTATCCACAAAATCTTTTTTTTTGGCTTCGTCTCAACGGACTTACATGGAGATTCCACCATTCATATCAACCTCAGTTTTCCTGCTTAAACATATTGTCATTTGTCACATATGTTGTATCTTCACATGTTCAGTATTCAGAGCTTTGATATGTCTTTGCTTTCATTTCC
Organism: Solanum tacnaense; assembly: GCA_029582525.1. NCBI lineage: Eukaryota > Viridiplantae > Streptophyta > Magnoliopsida > Solanales > Solanaceae > Solanum > Solanum tacnaense. The sequence continues at coordinate 12,365 of JAJOOD010020202.1, read as the reverse complement.
CTCAATAGTTGTCCAAAGAAATTCATTAGCAAAAGGAAAGAAAATATTTCGTGTAATATAATTAATGATTCATTTCATTTGTTCCATATGTAGTTGTAACTTATTTCATATTGAATTTGCTGAAATTCAATATTCCTAAATAGTCACTTTATTTCACAGGAAATTGCCTGCAACTCAAACACAGAAATAGCAGTGATACAGAACACCCTGCAGGGTCTGCAACAGCCTGTTGATTATCACCACCTTAGAGGGATTGGTTCAACTGCCTACCCAAACCGTATATACAGGCTGCCCAGTTGACAAGATTCACAGACATCCCAGACGTGGTCACAGATACCTTATATGTTTTCTCGCATGATCTATACAATTTGATAGACCCAGGAGCTATTCTCTCATATTTTACTTCACTTGTAACTAAAAACTTTGAAATACAGTCAGAATTGTTATCTGACCCATTTGTAGTATTGACTCCAGTAGGAAATCTCTCATAATGGTACTAGGATAAATTTTTGGTACTTTCTTTATACTGCTAATTTAGTACTTCTCTTACTGATTTAGTTACCAGTGTTTGCACATCAGTTTTCATTCAACTCTTTTAATTATCGTTTCAACTTTCTTGAATTTTGTGTTTTTCAGGATACTCCAAATTCTGAATGGCTATTCAAAATCATTAACTGCTACAAATATTTCATGTAATATGATTAATTATTCATTTCATTTGTTCCATATGTAGTTCTAACTTATTTCATATTGAATTTCCTGAAATTGAATATTCCTAAATAGTAACTCTATTTCACAGGAGATTGCCAACAACTCAAATATAGAAATACCACTGATACAGTACAGCCTACAGGGTCTGCAGCAGCCTCTTCATTATCACCACCTTAGAGGGATTGCTTCAACTGCCGACGCAAACCGTATATCCAGGCTAGCCAGTCCACAAGATTGACAGACATCCCACACGTCGTCACAGGTACCTTATATGTTTTCTCGCATAATGTATACAATTTGAAATACCACTGATACAGAACAGCCTGCAGGGTTTGCAGCAGCCTCTTCATTACCACCACCTTAGAGGGATTGCTTCAACTGCCGACGCAAACCGTATATCCAGGCTAGCCAGTCCACAAGATTCACAGACATCCCACACGTCGTCACAGGTACCTTATATGTTTTCTCGCATAAACTATACAATTTCATAGACCTAGGAGCTATTGTCTCATATTTTACTTCACTTGTAACTTAAAAAATTCAAATATAGTCAGAATTGTTATCTCACCCATTTGTAGTATTCACTCCAGTAGGAAAGTCTCTCATAATGGTACTAGGACCAAATTTTAGTACTTTATTTGTACTGCTAATTTAGTACTTCTCTTATTGATTTAGTTTGCAGTGTTTGCACATCACTTTTCATTCAAGTCTTTTAATTATCGTTTGAAGTTTTTCCAATTTTCTGTTTTTCAGGATAGTCCAAATTGTTAATGGCTATTCAAAATCATTAACTGCTAGCCCTATCATTGTAGGGAAATAGTTGCTTCTAAGCTTATCCTTACTTTCTTTCATCAGCTTATCATTTCTTTTTTCACGATTAAATCTCCTTAAAATATAGAAGGCATTTACATATTACACTGATATCAGGGAAAAAACTAAATAAGAAAAAGAAGCACTATAATACAAAATACAACTTTCATGTTGTCTGTTGGAGATGACACAATTATTATTTTCAAGAATAAATGTCACTTCTAATTCTAAGCCCTTTAAGTATATTCCAAATTAATGGTTCGTCCTTTAGTTTACTTCTGTTTAGGAATGTGAATTAAAAGGAGGAACCATTCTTTAGTTGTTCTTTTTTTTTTTTACTTTGTAGGTCCTGTATTCCTAAATAAGGACAGAAAGCTTCTACAAAGTTGGGAAGTTTTGTACTATCTTCAAATGCAAACTAAAAATATTTATTGGCTTTTTCCACAGATTTTCTACAACGTATTCCTTTGTGCGTGAATGATACAAAAGGTACATGACTGTTGTTTCTGTTTTTATTTCTTGCTTATTTTGTTTTTTTATACAACATACAAAGTTTATTATGCTTCTGCAGTTTATATGTCATAGGACCCAATAGTAACATCTACAACTCTGAAGTAGTATAGTTGTTCCACATTCTCTCAGAACCTTCAAATTAAGGTTCAAACAATTTTCAGTTCTCGACTTTCTCTATTGATAATGGACAGTCACTGATTTTGGTGTTGTATTTGTATGAGAAGTTCTTTTGGGATTGGATCAAAGTGTGAGATAAAAGCTAATGTACCACTACATTTAGCTAGCAAATACACTGCCCATGTTTCGTTGGACAACTTTAATCTTATTGGCTGAAGCCTAACATTGGTTTTCTTTAACAAAAAAACATGTATACTTCAGATTCAGTGTTTCCTCTTTTATTTCTTGTGGTTCTGCTTCAGATTTCAATTACCCAAAATATAATGCTTTATATTCATGCCTCTTTGTTTGGTTCCATTTGGGAATGGAATCATTTCAGAGAACGCCGCACAAATGTCGAGGTTCACCGCATTGTAAGATGTAGGCTTAAACAAGCTAGGATAATCTTACTCTAACATTAGACGATAATGGAAGATAGTTAAAAAACCGGAAAAATCAATTGTAACATCAATAGAAAATGGAGCCTTCAAATGATAAAATTACTATACAACAGAGTCGCACATTTAGCAGTATGAGACCAAATGTTTCCACTGAAAGCTGAATCACTTCAACTCTGCTAATGTACCTTCATTTTGAGAGCTTTGCCAAACAAATTTGTATATTAAACGCTTATAGTTGTCAAATAGTCATGTATATATATATGCATGTGCAAATCAAAACAAGACTTAAAAGGAACACACACTTTAATTTTAGAATTTATCGTAACTTCAGTGTCCACTTTTTCTGCCTTCCTCTGCAAATGAATACAGCAAGTTTTCGAGCTTTGTTTGTCCCAGCTCTACGTACTGTCAGCTTTCTTCCCAATATTTAACTCATTCCCGCCTTCTCCGTTTCACTCCACGCAATTCTTTATGATCTTATCTAATAAAGCTCTTCAAATTGTACAGCAACTACTATGAAAGCTCTTAATTTATTGGCTGTTTTTTTTTTCTTCAGGAAATTAATAAATCTGCTGTTTTTGATTGTTCAAATTTCCCAAAAACACAGAAAAAGCAAATGCAGTTCAGGTAACAATGTTTTTGAACTTACATTTGAACAGCTAATTTTATCAATCAACGTAGGAATTCTTTATAGCTATTAGTATAACCTTTTTCATGATTTACACCTACCATAAAAGTAACATTTGCCTATGCTGCCATCATCTTCATCTTTATGTTTAGCTTAGTGTCAATATCAGTCTGTTGCATTAATGAGTTGGGTGAATTGGCTCAGCAGAACGTTTTCACTATCATATGCCTTAAATCCATTGATGTCGCTACACAACTCTTATAAACAGTTGAAGGTAGAGGTTAGTTATTATGAATAGTTAAACTGCAAAATTCATTACACAGTTTCTTACAATATTATTTCAACTTAACTGTAGCTGAGTTACATTAACTACATTAGAAGATTATGAGTACATACATGATAAATAGCATAGTGCCAATATTCTCTACAGATACATTTATTTTTCATCCAGGGTGTAAGTTCGTTATACAGTTTCTTACAATATTATGAGAATAGGTGAAAGCTCTACAAACCAAATTCTCAAACGTTTAGTAATAACATTTTCGTTAGGTGCCTATTATTTTGGTTACCTTTTTCGCATTCTTATGCCCTACATTTAAGTTTGCCAAAAATGAGTTATTTAAACTTCTTTTTGAAAGCCTGCACGAAAGTACTTTGTTCTAAATTGAAATAGTTCACTGCACATGAAAAAAAAAGGGGCTTGCTTGCAACAGGGCTGCTGAAAATTAAGGTCACAACAATTCAGAGTACATCATTAGACACCATTCCTTAAATTCTGTCTGATAGGAGCTACAACATGTAAAAAAAAATCATTTAAAGAGCCAACCTTTACACTAATATGTGTATTTCTGTGACGACAGCTCCATATTGCTTGTGCTGGATAGTATGAGTTTTAATCCTACACTGTCAACTGATCATGATATACTGCTCCGTTTATCAATTGTAAATATCACATTTGTTCCCTTAGCTACATGACTTTTTCACTTTCCTCTGTTAACATTTTATCGGACCATTTTCTCTTCAAAATATCATATTCTTTTTCTGATTACAATTACTATAGGTTTGGTTAAAACTTTCCATCTTAAGAATGGAAAGAAAATGCTTTCATCAGATGAGCAGGACTGCACGATCATATGTGCTTTGGTTGTGAAATTGCAGTCATATGGATGGACAATCAACTGAGAGAAAGCAAGACTGAAGATCGCATATTGCACTATCTGAACAAGGTAAAAAGTCGTCACTACCTACAGTCTCCTTCACAAATTGGAGTAAAGATGCAGTTAGCTTTCTTCTTCAGACTTCCACTGCATACTGCATGTTCGATTCTTCACTACAGAAGAAGAAAATATCATCCTAGATTCAATTTTACAGTAAAAACAAAATGCTAATGCTATACTATTTTTGCTACCATACTGACCAGATGACACATGATTAATTTTGACAAGACAAACATATATATATCCTAAAGCACATACTTTCTCTTCCATTGTAGGTCAACCGTTTTCAATTTGGACAAAAAATGAATGTGCTTACTCAACCTCTTACCATGAAGATAAGAAGAATCTATAGGAACATCACCAGAGTGCTGCAACAATGACATTGTACGCACTGCTTCAATCAGCTGCCACCTCATCGCTAATGTAGATGCTGAAGTACCAACACTGCACCAGGTATCACAATTTTCTATTTGTTTTGAAATCCCTTTCAGGGCTTATTTCTTCTGAACATTTCTCAACTAATATTACAAACTTTGTTCCCATTGAAGGAGTACTGCATAAGACATATACATGTTTCCTGCTAAAGTCAGACGCACAACGAAAAAAACTTATTCAATGTCTTAAAGCAATAATTGAAAGAATGGTATCTCAGGTTAGCACTAATGATTTACTTAATTTCTAAATGTTTTTAGATCCATTCTTCAACATATATTGCAAATGAAGAATCTAAATTACATTATTTTTGTTATAACAATAGAGCAGCAGTGATCTCTCTGTGTTTGTCAACTTATTAAGCATTCAAATGTCTATTACTTTTAGGGAAATGCATTATCTACCTTTAGCCTAACAATTCAAGTAAGAAGCTATAAATGAACAATTAGTTGCATGAAGATATATATTATTTTTCTTTGTTTTAGTTTCCACTAATGTCTATATTATTTTTCTTGCAAATGCAGACTATGACAATATTTATTCCCCCTCCACCCAAAATAACCTTTTTCGAATTTTATCCTCAACATACAATGTGATTGGCATAAAAATGGATGACTCCTCCATGAAGATATATAATCCCCAAGTAGCCCAGGTTCACCTATTCAGACATTTATTTCATTCTCTCATTTTTGGATTATTACTATTTCAGAATTTCGTTTGAATTCAATCACATCAACTATGATCCCTTTCCATAGGTAAAAACAAAGCTCAAAGGACATCATAAGAGAATAACTGCCCTTGGTTTTTTAATTCTGTGCATGTCATTATATCTGCAGGAGCAGATTGTCAGCTAAATTAGTTTCATATAGATGTATTGTCTGGTGAGCATCTTAGAAAAGATAACTACCACTGAAGTAAGTGAAAACTTACTACATTTTAAAGTATCTATTGACAATACAACCAACTGTTCAAATGATTACTATTTTCCTTTATCAATCAAAACACCGTATCTGGTACATCAGAAACATTCGAGATTAATGAAATTTTTGTATTTGCCTTTAAGTTTAATATCATAAGTGCAATTGTTCCAAAAAACTAATAAAAGAACAATCATGGATTTACTACTAGCAGAGGTGAGCATTGAACTTTTTAACTGCATTTTCATTTGTTTAATGTGCAGTTCCTGCACAATAGCAGCTGCTATCTATTTGTCTTTCCCCATTATCTCATTACTCACCTTTTAAGTAGCCACATTCAAGGGTCTCCTCAGAGGTTCAAATATGCACTTTTGATGGAAATGACAGAGTTAGTTAAGTTAGTCTTCACACTCTATCTGCCCTGCTGGGACCGTGTAGTCTATTAGTTAATTCATCACATTGATGATATAAATGTTGGATCTTTCTGTGGCCTTCTTCTGCAGTAGAACAGATCAGCAGGACTACACGATGATATGTGCTTTGCTTGTGAAATTGCAGTCATATGGATGGAGAATCAACTAAGACAAAGCAAGACTGAAGATCGCATATTGCACTATCTGAACGAGGTAAAAAGTCGTCACTACCTACAGTCTCCTTCACAAATTGGAGTAAAGATGCAGTTAGCTTTCTTCTTCAGACTTCCACTGCATACTGCATGTTCGATTCTTCACTACAGAAGAGCAAAATATCATCCTAGATTCAATTTTACAGTAAAAACAAAATGCTAATGCTATGCTATTTTTGCTACCATACTGACGAGATGACACATGATTTGATGTGTGTGTGTGTGTATATATATATATATATACATAGATAGATAGATAGATAAATATTTTTTATCCTTATTTAGAAAGGACAAAAAACTACATCTGTCTTCTTCAAAATTCATGCAGTTTTGGTTGCCAATGAAATTATGCCAAAAAATAGACAAAATGATTACATTAGGTAGTCAAATGTAATGATTTTGTCTCTTTTTTGACTACCAAATGTACTGATTTTCTGTCTTTTTTGGCACCATTTTATTGGCAACTAAAACCCCATGAATTTCTAACAAGACACATGTAATTTTTTTGTCCTTTATAATTTCTATATTTCTAAAATAAAAATAACAAATTAGATAAGGGTAAGGTAATACATATTTTTATATATATATATATATATATATGTATATATATATATATAATATATAATATTACCGTTATATATATATTACTCATACAACACAAATTTAATAGCCTTTCATTCAAGAAAAACTTTTGCTCCCTTTCTCAGGTATTATTTCTTCCCTTTTCATCTTTTCCCACAGTAGACACTAAGTCTTCATCAGAATGATGAAAATTAAAGCACTTTTCACTAGCTTCTGCATTTCTTCTTTTTTTTTGGTTTTTTTTTATGAGGTGGTGTGCTATAGAAGACATTTTTGTGATACAATATCATGTCCAACCAACATTTTAAAAAGTTTTTTCATATTGTTTTTCCCAAATGTATAGTGGTTTGACTCAAGTTTCAGAGATAATTGTTGATGTTTTAATATTCTGCAACATTTTCTGTCCCTGTAATAGATTTTTTATGAAAAAAGAGTTGTCCAATTGTACTTTGTACATTAATAATCACTGCTAACTGATTTTATGTCTTCATTGAGCTCCGCTAAAGGGCCCTAACAGATTTACGCATGACTGTACTTCTACTATGACAACACTGTTGTTTTTCTTTTCATTTGTTCTTTATTTTGTTTTTGTTTTTTCATACAAAGTTTATTATGTTTGTGCAGTTTATATCTCATAGGACCGAATAGTAAGAGGTACAACTCTAAAGTGGTATACTTTGTTTGGTCATTTTGGGTGTAGCTGATTTGTTTGTATCAGATTGTCAATCTCCTACTTTCACATTCTGAAATTGTACTGCTGTATCTCATGATTGACAAAGAACTAATAGCAGATAAATGGTTACGACATGAAGATGGCAGGAAAAGTAAATAGTATGATACATGCTATGTCATCTTTTATGAGTTTGTACTTTATGTTCACTGTTTCTCCTAACTTGCTTTTACAAGAGTTTCTTAATGCTTTGTTACTAGATCAAAACCTCATTCATGCAGCTAGAAGGTGCATTTTACTCCACACTGTTGCTTTCATTTGATTCCTTTTTTCCTTTTGTCTAAAGAGACGAAACAATGTTGCATGTCCCTAATTTAATCAGCCCTGTTCATAAAAACACAACAAACCAAGTACTTTGCCTGAATACTCATGTTATCCTGTATATACTACTATTTGGTTAACTATATTTCCTACAAACATGGTACTAAGATTGAACATCGACCAAATAGAACCAGCAACACGAGATTGGATTTGCAAAGTTCAAATTGTGGAAATAGGACGCCCACGAGAAAGCCTTGACAAGAAATGTACATTCCAAAATTTAATTTTGGAAGATGAAGAGGTCAGCTCATTCTTATATTTTATCTTATGAATATTGCTCTTTTCCTCTCAACTTAGTTAATCTCAACTTTCTATAACTCTTACTTTCAGGAATGCCAAATTAAGGCAGTTATGTATGCTGACGAAATTGAGCAGTATGCAGATAAGCTTAAACTCATCAATACCTACCTCATCTCTACTGCAAGAGTCAAAGTCTCACCAACTTCATACGGCAAGCCAATACATAAATTTTATTGGATTCTTGACAAAGAAACAGTAATTGAAGAAATCAAACCATCTAACGAGGTTGAAAATCCACTTCCACCGCCAACCAAGCTGAATATCACAAGCTTTGACCGCATTCCTCATCTGATGGTTGATTCTGCTGCTGAAATTGGTACATCCATCCTAATAGCTATTAACAAACTGAAATATACATCTTTACTGCTACAGAAAACTTACAACATTTCATTATGTATTGTATACGCAGATATACTGGCAATCGTTCTTCGTTGTGGTCCTCAAAAAAACGCAGGTCGCAGTCATCATAGGTGTCGAGAAATTACCCTTTGTGACAATCAGTAAGTATAACATTTGACATTCTATTTTCCCATTTTCTGCAAATATTTTGAATCAGTAACCACTTTTTGCATTTGTTTGCTCGCATCATCAATTATCGTCTAAGCGTTATCATAGTACTTACTCTTCTCTCCTTATGTTCTCACACTCTCAGGAAAAATCAGTTTCTCTTCACTCTATGGGAGGATTTCGGAGAAATAGAAGGACATGAAATTGCCTCTAAAATGGCAACAGAGGCAGATCTGCTTGTAATCCTCGGAAGAAGTATATGAATCTCTACTTTTCAAGGTACACATGCGATGAACTTCTTACCAACATAATTTTAGATAATAACAAAACATTATACAACCTATCTGTTATACAGGGTTGTCACTGCATACTAGGTACAATTCCACAGTACGTGTGAATCTGAATTACCCACAAGCAGTGGCACTCATCAACTGGTACTCACATTTTATATTTATTCTATAGTTTTAATTTGCATGTAAAGAACCTACTAAACATATTATCTGTTCTAACAATAGGGCAAAAGAAAACAAAACAATGTTGTTAAGTTGTGCATCAGAGAAAACCTCAACAAGCTCATCTGTCGCTCCCATGATAGTGACTCGTGCTGGCCAACAAGTTATCTCTATTGCAGGAATCTCATCAGCGCCTTCTGTAAGTCATACTTGAAGCTGCTCATTTGAGAGTATCCTTATTCAGTTTCTCATTCTCTAGCTTTGCCTAAATAATCAAAACTTCCGACAGATGGGAGTGTTCTATGTTGAAGCAGAAATGGCCATATTAGATGAATTCCAAGACTTTTGTGTGCTTGAATGCTCAGGCTGCAAACAGAAGAAGCGCACAAAGGATAGAAAGGACTTTGAATGTCCAAAATGCAATCGGAAAACAGCATTAGTGCCTCGGTACTATACTTTTGACTTCTAAATTGCACTTTCTACAAAATATAGCATATATTATACACATATTTCAAAGTTGCCATCATTTCAGCTGTAGCTTTCAAATTGATCTTATTGACGGTACTGCTACAACCACAACATCTATCTCTGCTGAATTGGGAGAAAAATTACTGTCCATGACAGCAGAAGACATATTTGACATAACTTGCACTAAGGTTATCTCTCATTCCCACAAGCTACTTGTACACACGTATTGTCAAAATACCATATATCTTCAGCACAAACAATTTACCACATATGCTTTGTTCTAAACTATTTATTCTAACTTGTTACATTTACAGCGACAATCATTGTCTCTTAATCATGTACATGAGATGTTGTCAAACAAAGTATTCGAAATTCAGCTAAGGAAGTCATCTTGGGCCAGCTCAAATACCACGCATGCAACTTTGTCCGTTCTTTCCTACATGGAAAAACAACATACTCCACAGAGCACTACTGATAGGACTTCTAAAAAGATAAAGCCTTTGGAAATAAGTGAGGTAGAAGTGATGGCAACAACTACTGCAGCTGGTTCTTCAAATGCGCCGCCAAAATTTGAACCACCCACACCAACCAAAAAGGTCTAAAAGGTCGGTCTACATCTCACTTTCACACCAAACTATAGGTCACAATGATTATCAATTCCACATATTTAGAAGTCTTTCAAAAATTGCTGGTAAAAGTCTCTACTTTTAGCTGTAGTTTACTTTCTTTTATACACGTATCCATATAGTTCCTGTGAGACATTGTAAATGTCATACTTATGTTATAGTGCTGCTTTTGCATTTACTCTTATCTGCTTTCAAATTTCACAATTTTGTTATGTTTATGTCTCACATCACATTGGAAACTCTCACATTAATTCAGGGCTAAAAACTCTCTATCCATGTTCATATCCATGCTCAAATCAATTGGTTGTCAATTTCTTTTAAATTCCTCATCTCATGTTGACTGTTGAATTAGCTTATTTTAGTTAAAACAATTGACCAACTTCATTACTTCACAGTTAGCAGCAGCTCTTTTGCACACTGACCCTAATTTCTTACTCCTTCGTATTTGTACTCCTTGCAACAACTCAACTCACATCCAATCGAAATGCCTTTCAAAACTAAAAAACAGACTTGGACTTTTGACATTTTATTATGAACAATGTTGCTCACATTCATATAAATCACAGTCAAAGAAATCCTTATGTCTGCTGTGTCTTTGTGATACCATAAAACTGTAGCCTCCCTTTGCTCTTTGGTTAATGTTTGTCATTTCACACTGCAATAGAAGCCTATTCACATGTTTTTCTGCATAACTTCCACTGCATACATTCTTCTACATTTGTCTTATTCTACTTTGTTATGATGTCATTACACTATAATACACAGTTATCAATAGGAACAATAGGAACGACGTTTGTGTTTACTAGCTCACCTCATTCACCATAGACTATTAGGTCAATCACACAGAGATTCAACAGGGAATCTATCACTTTTATCATGATTCCATGATTTCCTTTCTATTTGATCCCTATATTAAAATTGCTTTGCTATGTGTTGCCATATTTGCAGTTTCTAACAGACTTTAAACTGTCTAATTACAGGAACTCCGTCGCACCATTTTGTCACTTTTGCTTATAATAGGGACAATATAATGAATGACTCTCCCTATGCTCTGATTTTTTGCATGAGGAAGATTACCTATGGAGAAGCAAACTGCAGCGTCCTCTAAATATGTCATAAACAATGACATGCTAATCTTATATACCAAAACTGCAACATGTACTATATTATTTTGCTTATATTACATTAGTTAGTATGTGCAAATCGTTCAAATCGACATCATACTGATGTCTATTGTACATATTCTGAATATTTCTAATAGTACATAATATAATATATAATATTATCCATCTTCTACAAACGCCCTGACCCTTGATTCATTAATATTAAAAAAATTTACAACCATAATATTTTGACTATTGGGCCCGTTCTTGCCACGGGCCTCCCCACCCTAGTATACATAGATGCGAGACTCAATACTAACTGACTGACTGTCTATGAAGCCTCTAAAATACTGAGATGGATGTTGGGACAGACCCCGCAACATCCTAACAAAACAAAACTAGGAACACAAAATAACCAAGTCCTCCGGAAAACAAGGAGGCTCACCACTGACTCTGGAGTGCTCAGCTGGATCAACGGCGTGCTGGATGCTGATCCTGGGTACCTGTGTCTTCTCTCTTAAAAATAATATTTGTATTTGAAATAATGTGAAGGTTACAATCTTTATAAAATCTCTTAAAAAGATATGTAATCCCCTAATTCTTCTCTCCATAGATGTTCTTGATTTGGCGGAATACTTGCGGCTCAATACTTGGAGCGAAGACTTCTTTGTATGCGGAAGACTTGCAGATCACCAATGAAGAGCAACTATGTATTTCTGTGTGTATGTATGTGTATCTCCCTTTTGGTCTTATGAAGACCTCTTTATATAGGCTTGAGCTAGGGCTTTAGGGGTATTTTGGTCCAAGCAATTTTGACCCCTAGGCCTGAAGAATATGAGTTGGGCTCATCTTGTCAATTTAATGGA
>JAJOOD010020201.1:0-21837 GCA_029582525.1 Solanum tacnaense | reverse complement strand
GGTTATTTTGTGTTTCTAGTTTTATTTTGTTAGGATGTTGCGGGGACTGTCCCAACATCCATCTCAGTATGTTAGAGGCTTCATAGACAGTCAGTCAGTTAGAATTGAGTCTCTCAGCTATGTATATGTAAATATTCTATTTTGAGACTCGAGTTGCCTTTTTGGCCAGATATGTATCATCTAAGTTGTTTATGTCTTTGCATGGCATTGAGTTATTCTGTTGAGTAGGTTTCCGCTGAGTTAAGAAAGCCAGGCCAAGGGTTCGCTTGGGGCCAGAAATGGTCTTCGAGTGCCGGTCCCGCCCAGGGTGTAGGCTCAGGGCGTGACAAACTTGGGTAATGCTCATGATTATTCAGCCCAAGGGAAAATGGCCATAGCATTGGATGCCACACATTGACCAAACAACAAGGCGGCATTTTAGTAATGCTCATGACCATGTTGGCTATTCCCAATAGACCTATACTAATTAAGGATAAAGTACTCCATAATATTAAATTGACACATGATATTTTATTATATTTCAGAAATAAACATATATAGTGAATATTCCCTATATAAGTAACTGATTGAGAACCTTTGATCTCATAATTAATTTAATATCTTTTATATAAGTGACTCTTTATTGAGTAAAACACAATCCAAGTGCATGTGCCATGAAAAGAGACCCCTCGAGGGGGCATCCTCGGGAAAGAAAGAGAAGATAGTATGATATGATCTAAAATCAATGACATAGACAAGAAGAAACAAGGTTTCAGAAAATTCAAGTGTGCAGACGAGCCTCATACATCTTATCTTTACAAGAATATTAGCTAGGATTATTAAAAATATCAATGTGTGGTCGTTCATCAATGGTCTCAGTAGGATAGGGCATATTTGGAGCTTTTCTATTGGTCAAAGCTTCTTCATTGTAACCATTTTAAATATTTTGAAAGATTCACAGGGTTAGTCATGTTGTACTTTAGTCTATTATATCATTGGTTGAGGGTAAACTGGTGAATTCAAATCTCATCCCATCAGATTAAAGTCCGGATGCATCATAATGAAAAATGTTCAGAGAAAGAAGGTAGATTCACGTTTTATCGTACCAAGAGGGTAATACATCAATTTGAGTTTTGATGCATCATGATGATAAGATATTGCGTTCGAGTCTCATAGAATTATGGTCTAACGCGCCTCATATGGGTAAGACATTGAGTTTGAGTCTCAATGCACTATAGTGATGATAAAATGATGACTAAGACAAAACTAATATATTTTTTTATGAAAAGTTATGAAATTCGTCACATTAAATTTGCTTTATTCCCTGAAGAGAATATGGTAGCAGTACATGATAAGTTTGAAATTCGCCCAATTATTTCATCCTATCGTATGAATATTGTAGTAATGAATAATAAATCTAAAAGAAGACAAGAGATTGAATGTATGAATAAGGGTGTGGGGGAAAGAATTATAATAGTCATCATTGTGGTAATTATAAAAGAAAAAACATTATAAGTTCTTCAAATAGCCCTTCAAAATGTGAAGGTAATTTTTATCATCAAAATGATATCAAAGGTCATTGGACACGAAGTTATTGTGCGAACTAATAATTTGATAAATTTATAAACCCTCCATCAAAAGAAAGGAAGATAAAATGGTGGTACACTTGACCTTTCAAAGTGATGTTGAGTTGTGTCATTCTAAAATGATAGATATTAAGGACATGATAATGAGCTTATAATGCAAATTTATGAAACACATACAAATTATTAGTTCATTTCTTGAAGAGAATGTGACTTCTGATAAGCATCATGAATGCTCGATCATTCTGAATGTGAATGGATCAATATGTGCTAAATGCATTAAGGATTGGATACATGCCACAACTCACCTCTACGGAAGGTTTGAGAAAAATAAATAAATTTAATTTTGTCATAACGGTCTTGTTTATTGTATACACACATGGGCATGATAATGGAATCACATGCAAAAGTAAACTAGAAGTTTACTGAAATAAAGATCAGTTGGCATGACCGGTTGGCCATTTCAGTTCAAATGTGATATAAAAGTAATTGAATAATCACGCGACTATATGATGAAAAAATAAAATATTCTTTACGAATTCTTTTGTATTGCTTGTTCTCATAATAAATTGATCGTTGTACCAACTAAGGTTGGGATTGTATTTCCTGACTTTTGGAAATATAAAAATGTAAATATCGGTCTGTTCACCTGCCATGTGGATCATTTTCAACTATATAATTTTAATAGTTGTATATATGGTACAGTCACATATGCTTTGTTGTCAACTTACGAATTGATTTTTGTAAGGTTATTTTCTCGAATTATTTAATTAATAGCACAGTTTGAAATTATGAAATTACGATGAAAATACTGATTGATTTAGCATAAATTGTAGGTCATGTGGATCATTTTCAACTATATAATTTTAATAGTTGTATCTATGGTACGGTCACATGTGTTTTGTTGTCAACTTACGAATTGATTTTTTGTAAGGTTGTTTTCTCGAATTATTTAATTAATAGCACAGTTTGAAATTATGAAATTACGATGAAAATACTGATTGATTTAGCATAAATTGTATGCCTTCAATTATAGCTAATCCATTGGTACGAGAACAAAACTCGCAAATAAGATTTGGTATGAGATGAATTTATTTAACATGACAACACATGTATTCATCAAGCCGATAAAGTTTCTCCATCATAATTGGTTCAAGGTTAAGAATCAAACAATTTTCATTGAACTTCAAATGTGCGATATCTAATTTAAATGTGCTACCACGCACAAAGATGAATCCAAAAATAAAGTTGGGGGAGAGGGGGAGAGATGATTGACAGCTAAAAATTATGATGAATTATCTAGATACTCGTTAAAAAAGTAAACTTGAAGTTCAAGAGATAATTGTCAGGTGTATTTTCTTACTCTATGTTACACTTCAGTTGCAAATGCTCCAATGAGAAATCCTTCAAGGACAAAATATATGGTATGTCTGAAGCGTGAGAGACTAATCGATTCCAAATGTAAAATTTCTTGAGGAAGGAGAGGAGCAAATGATCAAGATGGTCATGATAATGAGGCAATTGCTTTAAAGAAGCACGACGACATAACACTTCATAAAATCTTGAAGAAAGGTTCAGGTACCTGAAATGATAAAAAATGAAGAGATCTCAATAAGTTATGTCGTATTGGAATCGGGTTAAATGATTGTCTACAATATCATCAATATGAAGTAGCGCTCAATAATATAAATGGTGACGATGATCTTGAATTCAAATTTGTCACATAGTCTAGACAAATAAATGATTGACTAAATAAATTTACAATTTAAGTATATTTTATTTCACTTGAAAAAAATGATGTTTTAAACTTATAGTCTATAGATCAAGGTATAATGTCAGTGAGAGTACAAATAAATTAATGTGCGAAAATATAAATGATTTGTACCTTAGGGGCATAAATATTTTTTGCAAAAGTCCTGACATTGTATGGAGATGTTTTTCTTCTATGGTGGATACAATAAGGTTTGTTTTGATCTGAAAATATTTGAAAAACTTAAATGCATGTAATAAATAATTGTCATGTCTAGCTAGAAATGAAGGTTTTATGAAAATTGAAGAATTCAAGGTGCCTTAAACGATGAAGGTTATAAGAAAATCCTTGAAGGATTTAAAAGGAATTAAACTGATTCCATTGAGTTCTTTAATGGGTGTGACATTGCTTAACATAAAGAAAGATCAATTTCGATTTGATGAATTTAATTGAAAAATATCATGTATTAATGTAATTGGTGTACATACAGATTATCGATTATGCAAATTTTAGAAGATTATTACATAACCAAAGTTATGTGATGGGATTGTCATATAATCATTCAAGTAATGCCAAGAAACTAACAAAGCAAGTGATTCAACACATAGAAGATGTGTGATTTTTTTAAAAAAAAAAGAAGAGACGAGCTTCAACAAAATTGAAATGTTCAATCTCCGAATCTAAAAATATTGATTATGCAGACACCGGATATTTATTTGATCCTCATAAAGCTCAATCTCAAATGATTTTTTTGTTTACATGTGGAAGAATAATAATATTCGACATTCTATGAATCAAACACTAGTAGCCACTTCTCCAAATCATGCGGAAATAATATTCATACATGAAGTAAGTCCAGAGTATGTTTAGTTGGGATCAATGATCCATCATATTCAGGAAATGTGTGATTTTCTTTGGAAAGGAATATTTCAGCCACTATGTACGAAAATAAATTTGTATGTGTAGCTCAATTAATTGAAGGGATGATACAATCAAAGGATACTGGACAAAACATATTTCACCAAAATTCGTTTTCACACATAATCTTCAACAAAATGGTGATATAGAAGTTCAAAAGATTTGATAAACTTGCAGTCTTATTCACTAAGGTATTGTCAACATCAACATTTGAGAAGTTGAGATATAAGATTGGAATGTGTCGTCTCTGAGATATCAAGTAAAACTTCCATCAGGGGTGAAATACGCGTTGTCCTTTTTTCCTTAGTCATGGATTTGTCACAATTGAATTTTCCTGGTAAGGTTTTGCAATGAGGCAACATTCAAGACATATTATGAGATGTGTGTACTCTTTTTTCTTCACTAGGCTTTTTTTCCATCGAGTTTTTTCTAATAAGGTTTTAATGAGGCACATTATCTATGGACATCCAAGGGGGAGTGTTATAAATCCATTGAATTAGTGGATTGTCCATTACTCAATACATGCACTACTTAGATTCATGTATATGTATATCCCCTAGGTTCAATGAACTGTTTTGGATAAGAATGTGGACTCTACATTCTACTCTTCATATCTCGTCCATATTATTTGTAGTATATAGCTTATGTTTTACAACATATCTAAGTTATACAAATCATTTTTCTTATTTAGTAGTACTGATATTTTCTATTTCCACGTGATATTTAATTATACTCACTTTGATAGTTAGGGGTGTACAAAATCGAACTGAAAATCGAACCAAATCGCAAACCGAGTCAAACAAAAATGAAACCGACTAGTAATTTGGTTGACTTGTTTTGGTATTGGAAAAAAAAAACCGACTATATTTGGGTTGGTTTGGATTTAACTAAAAAAAAATAACTCGAGACCAAACCAACCCGATATTATATAGATAATTTTAAAATTTTATTTTATACATAAAAATATTTACTTTGATATAATTTTAAAATATTTCTTATACTTTTTCATAGTTTTTATCTTTCAATATATTATTTCAAGTTTGAAACTTAAAATTTTGAAAGGTCTAATAAAGATTATAGTCCATAGATGTTGATAACTATACTAAAGCTTAAATCAAAATCAAATTAATACTAATGCAAAAAGAAAATCAATTTAACACTAAAAATGACAATAATATTGAATATTTGTTCTTTAGTTTTACATTAGTTTAGACAATTAAAATACATAATCTAATTTTAATTTCCTTTAATATTTAATCATGTAACTACTACTTATTAAACTTATTTTAGCATGATTTAGTACTTTTAAATTATGATCATTTTCATGATGACTTATTAATTTGCAATATTTGTTTTACGCGATTTCATTATTATTTTTTGTTGGATATTTAGTGTCATTAATCATATCATATTTTGTGTTATTTTTTTAAGAAACACCTTAGATAGTTGTATTTTGGTAGGACTAAAGAAATATTTGAAGTACAAATAAATTATATGTTTGTCTGAATACTTTAATGAAAAAACCTGAAAATCCAAAAACCCCGAAAAAACCCGAGGTTGAAAACCCCAAGTCATATTGGTTTGATTTGATTTATAAATATAAAAATCCGACAGAAATGGTTTGATTTGATATTTGAAAAATCCAAACCAACCCGGCCATGTACACCCCTATTGATAGTCATGATTAATTTTGATTTGTGCTGCGTAAGGTCCTAGAAAGAGTAGTATTTCCTATCAAGTCCTTTTCATTTTAAAATCTTAAAATTGAGTCATCTAAGTAAGAGGAAAAGGATTTTATCCATCAACCACAACCCTAAATGATAATATTTATTATTATTATTATTATTATTAGGGGTAGTTCGAAAGCAAAGAAAATGATTAAGCAATGAAAAATGAAAGTAGGGCCATAAGTTGAAAGCATGAAAATTGATCACTAAACAACCTTTTTCTCAAATGTCATTTTCATAACAAAGGAAAACTGTAAAAGCAAAGTAAATGCTTCCAACTTATCGTTATAGCCTACATCATTATCATCAACATTTTGTACGCATTATGGATAACCTTGACAATTTTAAAAAGAGCCAAAGGAGATGAGCATAATTCTAGCTAATCCCTAATTAGATATTGGGGTTGAGCCACCTAGTAGTTGCAAATAATTTAAATATCACAAAACAACTTTATTTTCTTAACAATAATTTTGTTGCATAATCTCAATTACTTCATTAGATATTTATTTACTTCTACCAACACAGCCACATATAACATTACCTTCAAAGTTTAGACAAATCGAAGAAAATATCTTATGCTTTTTATTTGGTTAGACTTTTGAATTTTATTTTTCATAATTTTCATCCGCTTCATTATTAATAGTACTATAGTAGCTTTTTGTGACTTTCTTCTAGTTCTTACACCTCACTCGTATATTTAGGGGCCCACTTAAAATTATTTAAAAGAACATTTAACTCTAATCACGTCTTGATTAATTTGTTTTGTTATTAGGCCAAGTTTAACAACTCTAATCGGAATGCATTAGCCATTATAATAATGATCAGAATTATAATCATATAAGTTTTGACCATATAAATTTGTCTCATCAGGCATGATATGCTCATGTAATCGCATGTTTAGTCAATTTAATTAGGTCGTCCAACTCTCCCTACACCCACTTATCTCTATATTAAAAAAAAATTAATCAATCTTAATTAGAATGCTTTTTTAACATGTGATAATGATGTCTAGTGATGGTTTCTTCGAACGTTAACATACATGAATCATTAATGTTGTACCTAATTAAAGACGTGTGTGAAAAGTTCAAGAGAAATTTTCAACTTAATTTGTTTTTAGTCATCCATAACACCAAGCTAGAAAAGTGTAGAGTCTTCTATTTATTCATCTATGTTGATGTGACAACAAATAATATTTTTTTTATAGTAATAATTTCTATATTTCATATTAAGTGAATTTTAAAGTATGTTATCATTATTTAAAATAATTGAATTGTTCAAAGTTCAAGATGAATGTTTGAAATTTTTTTTTCATATTTGACCTATCATTTATTGAAGTTTTATATTCCCTCGGTTCACTTTTATTTGTCACAATTTGGTTTGACACATTCATTAAGAAAATAATTATTGATTTAGGTATTTTACCAAATTATCTCCTATTAAATGATGTCTTGAAAAATGATTTGGAAAATAAGTAGTATTTAATGCTGAGAGTAAAACATGGAAAAAAATTATTGTCTTTTCTTGATATGTCAAAAATGACAAGTAAAAATGAAAATTTATTTTTATGAATAAGTGACAAGGGAGTAGAAGATAAATTACACTACTTACAAAGTTATATTTATGATTTCAAAAAGGGGAATATTGAAAATTATACTAGTTTAAATTATGTCCTTAAATATTTTTCTTAATACGTGTGCATTGTGTCAAAAATTTAATTAATATGGAGTACAAAGAGTAATAATTATTCCTTTGATTTTTCATTTTTAATCAAAACACGAACTTGCTTAATCAATGATTAGGATGGTTGTTTATTTTATTTCCATATTTACATCAAATTAAAATAAAATCTAAAATTGTTAGTCAATAATCCATGAAATGCTCTAATAATAGTATTATTCTTTTAATCTATCTGTAAACGTGCTCTTTATTAAAACATTATCATTGTAGACAAGAGAATAATTTTGGAGTTAGTAAACAACTAATAATATAATAAATTACTTAACAGTAGGAGCACTAGATCTGAGAAAACAGTAACTTAAGCAAGAAATATAAACAAATCATCAATTATTTTAATGTGCCACACAAACCCCACAAGTTAAAACAACCAGACTATACCTTATAATTAATTATATTATAGACAAAGAATATATGGGACCAATTCTCTTGTGGCCTGTCATAACTGATAATATGTACGTTGAAAAAAAACTAACAACGAGATGCTGCTTTTTTGAAAATGATGTTAAACAAATCACATGATCACTTCCCAACTTATCCACAAATACTATACTATATGCTTCATTATTCAATTCAAGATTTCATTTCTGGCTTTTTCTACACATACACTCATAAAGATAATCAACTATATTTATTTTTATAATTAAATAATAAAAAAATATGACATTATACTAGAAATTATGTTTTTTATATAATTTGTCGGTCACAACAATCAACAACGGTGGCGTTTGGACTTTCGGAAAGCTCTTCAACGTTATTTCCTCTGTCCAATTTTAGTTGTCATGTTGCATTTTTTAAAAGTTAATTTGATTAATTTTTCAAAGTTAAATTAGATTACATTAATTCGATATTTTAGACAAAAAATTTAAATATTCAATTTTTTTGTGAAAAGTACTATAAATTGCAATTTTTAAATATCAATATAATGAAAAAATACATCGTAAAATATTAGTCAAAATTCTTATTGTTTGTCTCTGAAAAAGAAAATCATAACAACTAAAAATGGACGGAGAGAGTAGTATTCGTTTCTAAAATTTCTACCCAAAAAAAAATTCCTTTTTTGAAAAAAATATTTTAACCACTTGCGGAATATATTTTTTTCATATATAAATATGCGTCTCAAAGAAGTTTATAAAAATTTGCGACGTTATTTTGGAAAAACATAGCAGAATATCTTGTAAGTTTAACTAAATATTTTTCTTGTAGGGGAATAGAGTCTAATATACATGCATCTTCAGGACATGAGTGTTTTTGATCGGTCAACATTCTACCTCATATTGTTAGGATTTTATCTTAATTTTCTTACTTTGTTTGAAATTTATTTTTTTCTCGAAGGAAAATGAAAGTATTACTATAAATGCTTTAACTTTTTCTGAAAAGAAAATATAATTTTCTTCTATATTTGGTTTATTCTTCCTTATAAGAAAAGTTTGGAGATCTATAAATTGAAGATCTCTATTCTCATAGCATAACACAATAACATCCACAAAAGTTTTGTTTATGGGAGATTTATTCTCTCAACGGTTTTAATATTTTCTTTTATATTAGTTTCCATATAATAATATTATGTCTTTAGTATATTTTTATTTGTCATCTGATTTATCACAAATATGATTCGTAATTGTAAGCTTCCGCATAACGTCCTAATCACTTTCGAACTCAACAAGTGGTATCAGAGTACATGGTTCAAAGATCTGATGGTTCAATGATCTAATGTGTGAATGAGTTATTCTTCCTTATAAGAAAAGTTTGGAGATCTATAAATTGAAGATCTATATTCTCATAGCAGAACACAATAGCATCCACAAGAGTTTTGTTTATGGGGAGATTTATTCTCTCAATGGTTTTAATATTTTCTTTTATATTAGTTTTCATATAATAATATTATGTCTTTAGTATATTTTTATTTTTCATCTGATTTATCACAAATATGATTCGTAATTGTAAGCTTCCACATAACGTCCTAATCACTTTCGAACTCAACAAGTGGTATCAGAGTACATGGTTCAAAGATCTGATGGTTCAATGATCTAATGCTTGAATGAGGTTGAAGACAGGTTCAAGTGGTTTCAAATCAATTTGCAACCAATTTATTGATAAAGAAGATTTTTGTCCAACTACATGTGGAGAAGAAATTTAAATCGTATTTTTAATATTCCTGTTGCTGCATCTTTGAAAATAATAATTAAAAAAAATTAAAACCATTTTAACCCATATATTTTAAATTTATTTTTAACCATGACAAACAACAGTGATGAAGACTATGTGAAAACAAGATTATCATGCATATGAAGAAGATGAATCAGATTTTGTCAAGAAAATCCAACCAAAATGAGAGATTTGTTAGGATTTTTTCCCTGATTTTCTTACCTTGTTTGAAATTTATTGTTCTCTCGAAGGAAAGTCAAAGTATTACCATAAATGCTTTAACTTTTCCTGAATATATTTGGTTTATTATTTCTTATAAGAAAAGTTTGGAGATCTATATAAATTGAAGATCTCTATTCTCATAGCATAACATATATAATAGCATCCACAATGTAGACATTTAAGAGTTTTGGTTATGAGGAGATTTATTCTCTCAACAGTTTTAATATTTTCTTTTATATTAGTTTTCATATAATAATATTATGTCTTTAGTATATTTTTATTTTTCATCTGAATTACCACAAACACGATTCGCAATTGTAAGCTTCCACATGACGTCTTAATCACTTTCGAACCCAACACATATAACAATTTCGATCTAACCACCACTCTATAGAGCTTACATTTGATTTTGGATGATAACTTTTTATCACATAAGACTAAATAAATGAATAAACAACTTTGTTTTGTACATATTTACTTATTGCTTTAACCGAAGATATATAGGGGTGATTGGACTCCAGGCATTGATATAACATCGTGCATTGCACGTTTAGATTACTCAATTTTTATTTCTATCAATTAACTCAATTTAATTTATTGTTCTATTATCTTTATTTCAATTGCATTTATATTATAAAGGGTAGACAAGACTTGAATTAATTATGTTTCTTGCGATGTCATTATTAATGATAGTTTGGTTACACCATAAGCATTCAATTAGGATTATTGAGTAACAATGCAAGAAAATAAATTGAAGATGGAGACACGTGGAAAAATACAACAACCATTCAGATGGAGACACATGTCAACTAGGATCAAATTTTACTATCAGATGGGTTCAGAGACTGTCTAGAAGACTGAAGTAATGTTCAAACAAGATATCAATTTCTCTAGCATTATACCTCATTTTGGACACACGCCTTACATAGAAAATTAGATAGTCAACTAAGAGATATTCTTCTGTGGTTAATATTCACCATCATTTTATCCACAATCACCAATTACCATCACTAACCATTTCTGCTATCACATCCATCACCGCCATCATCATTGTCAACCACAATTACCTTCATTTACCACCAACCACATCTATCATCACAACCACCACCTTTGATAACCACTCTACTGCTAATTGCTACCATACTTGCCTCCTCTATCATTATCATTATATTTATTGTCATCACTATCTCCTTCTTTTTAGTCATTGCCACCGCCAACTATCACAAACACATCATCAACCACCACATATTCTAAAATCACCACCATCAACACCACTCACTGCTAATATGAACCAATTTCTCCATTATAACCACCAACACCGCTAAACTCCATCATTATGACAGTCAACACAACACTAGCTACCTCCACCACCAACAACAAGCCACAATCACAATTACAAGTATTTTCTCAAATCATACAATCAAGTCATGATTCATGACATTCATCATTCATCTATCCTCATTTACAATTAGTGTGATCAATAATGCAACATTCACATACATACATATATTATAATGAAGCAAGAACAAACATACATCGCACAACATGAAATCATAACAATCACCTACATCAAACAAAGCTTGAATCCCCTAAAAAACTTGATCCTTCCCTTTTCGGATTATTTCCGCTTGTTCTTGGTCTACAAACAATCATAATAACACGGGAATCAATAAACAATGTCTAATTACCCAGATTAAAGTCAACACTATCAACCCTAGATCATACTCAACATCCGAATATCTAAAATTAGGGATTTTCCCACCATCCAAACAATTCCAAAACCCTTCCACAACAATAATCACCCAAGAAACTAAGTTATACGGATCGAAAAATGGATTTGGGGAGTGAAAACCTTACCTTTAGCCTCAAGAATGGTGGAAAACTGTCAAGAAAGTCGTTTCTTATCTCTCAAAGTCGAAAAGTGCAGAATAAAACATTTTTGGGATTTATTTCCGACTTAAGTCGCGCCTGTCCCGCCACAACGATCCTCACCCTACTACAGCGGCCCCGCCCTGGCGGTAAAATCCCGCCTTAGCAGCTTGCACGGAAACAGTGAGCAAATTTAAGAATTCCCAAACCCCCATTTAACAACACACCTTCATCACATGACACTCAGAAACTACCCTCTCAAGCTAAGATCAAATTTGGGAGTTCTACTCGCCCGAATTTAATTCTGTAAAGTCGTATGGGTTCCTTAACGTCTTAGCTATGTCCTCATGTAATAAAATTCGTAATTAGATCTCCCATTTGTTACCAGATTTTCCCACACCTCACTGACTCTGATTTCGTCCAAATCTGAACTAGGTTGAGAAATTTCAAGTTACTACCAAAAAGTTTTCCGGCCCAAAGTTTTTCCCCGTTGGTTTTTCTATAACGACGGGAACCGGTCATTACAATAGATACCAATTTACCCATTACTCGTCCCCGAGTAACAAACTTAGGAAAAAATAGGCTAAAGAAGGAATGGAGTAGTACCTGAATCGACGAACAATTAGGGATACTTGTCTCGCATGTCCTTCTCGGTTTTCCAGTAGCTTTCTCAACTGGATGATGCTTCCATTGAACTTTCACGGACTTAATCTCTTTGGTCCTTAGCTTTCGAACATCACGATCAAGAATTGCAATCAGTTCCTCCTCATATTGAAGGTATTTGTCTAACACAGCTGAGTCTCATTTTATGATGTAATCCCCGTCACCATGATACCTCTTCAACATGGACACATAAAATACCCGATGAACTCCCGATAGGTTATAAGGTAAAACCAATCTATAAGCCATTGGACCTACACATTCAAGAATCTCAAAGGGACCAATGTATCGCAAACTTAGCTTGACCTTCTTGCCAAATCTCATCACCCCTTTCATGGGTGATACATTAAGAAGAACATTCTCACTAGTCTAAAATGACATGTCTCTTACCTTATGGTCTGCATACTTCTTCTGCCTACTCTGGGCCGCTAAAAGCTTAGCTTGGATGCTTCTCACCTTATCTTGAGCATCCTTCACTAAATCAACCCCCAAAAGTTTCACATCTCCAGCCTCAAACCATCCTACAGGTGATCTACATCCCATCCTATAAAGTGCCTCAATTGGTGCCATATCAATGTTGGAGTGATAACTATTATTATAGGAGAACTCACACAACGGTAGGAATTTATCTCAATGTCCTCCAAAATCAATAACATATGCCCTCAACATGTCTTCTAACACTGGATAGTCCTCTCTGATTTTCCGTCCGTCTGTGGATGGAAAGTTGTACTAAAAGTGAGTTGTGTGCCCAATTCATCATGTAACTATCTCCAAAACTTTGAGGTAAATTGCGTACCACGATCTGAGATGATAGAAAGGGGCACCCCATGCAACCTCACTATATCTTTCACATAAACCTTAGCCAATTGTTCAGCATTATAATCTATTCTGACCGGAATAAAATGGGCTGACGTAGTCAATCTCTCAACCACTATCCAAATAGAATCAAACTTCCCCAAAGTCTTGGGAAGACCAACCACAAAATCCATGGCTATCATTTCCTACTTCCATTCTGGAATTGACATTCTCTGGAGCAAACCTGCATGCCTTTGATGTTCATACTTTACTTGTTGGCAATTTTGACACTTAGCCACAAACTCCGCTATATCCTTCTTCATGCCCGGTCATTAATAAATTCGCTTCAAATCTCGGTACATCTTGGTCACACCCGGATGAATGGCATATAGCGATCCATGAGAATCTGTCAACAATTTCTGAATCAAGTCATCAACTCGAGGAACACAAATCCTTCCTTTAAGGTTGAGCACACCTTCCGCATCAAGAGTGGCCTTTTGTGCCTTACCAATCGCAGTCTTTTTCTTAAGTTCATTCAAATTTCCATCCTCAAACTGTTTGTCCTTGATCTCTTCAATGAACGTGGCCCTTACTTCAATGCTAGCTAACACCCCACCTTTCTCTGAGATGCCTAACTTCACCAACTTAGACTACAAGGTCTGAATTTCCTTAGCCAAAGGTCACTTGGGTACACTCAAGCAAGCTAGACTACACATACTCACCGATTTTTGGCTCAAAGCATCCGCCACTATATTAGCCTTACCCGAATGGTATTGAATGGTCACATCATAATCCTTGAGTAACCCCTTCCACCTTCGCTGTCTCAAATTCAGATCATTTTGAGTGAACACATGTTGCAAACTACGATGGTCAGTAAACACCTCACACTTAACCTATAAAGATAATTCCGCCAGATCTTAAGAGCAAACACTACCGCTGCCAACTCCAAATCATTTATTGGATAATTCCTTTCATGCACCTTTAATTGTCGTGATGCGTAGGCTATGACATTTTTATCCTGTATTAACACCACACCCAAACCCGAATGTGAAGCATCAAAATAAATAATAAAATATTTACCTTCAACCGATAGTGCTAGAATATGTGTTGTGGTCAAAAGAGTCTTGAGCTTTTGAAAGCTCTCCTCACATTTTTCAGTCCATTCAAATGATATCTCCTTTTTGGTCAAATTTTTCAAGTGTGTGGCTATAGAAGCAAAGTTCTTCACAAATTGACGATAGTAGCTAGCGAGCCCCCACAAAACTCCTAACTTCCGTCACAGAGCTAGGTCGAACCCAATTCTTAACCGTCTCAATCTTTTGGGGATCTACCATTATCCCTTCTTTTGAAACTACATGCCCCAAAAATGCAACCGAAGTCAATCAAAATTCTCACTTAGAAAATTTCACACACAACCTTTGTTTCCAAAAAACACCCAGAACAATACGAAGATGGTCGACATGCTCTTCCTCACTTTTCAAATAGATCAAAATGTCGCCAATAAAGATGATAACAAACGAATCAAGAGATGGCTTGAACACACCATTCATTAAACTCATAAAGGCTGCAGACGCATTTATCAACCTAAATGACATAACTAGAAACTCATAATGCCCATAGCGGGTTTTAAACGCTGTCTTGGGCACATCTTCAAGCCTAATCTTTAATTGATGGTAGCTAGACCTTAGATCAATCTTAGAGAAAACTGATGCACCTTGCAATTGGTCAAAAGATCATCTATTTGAGGTAATAGATGCTTGTTTCGAATGGTGACCCTATTCAATTCCTGGTAATCTATACACATCCTCATACTACTATATTTTTTCTTAACAAACAAAACTGGAGCATCCCATGGGGAAACACTAGGATGAATGAATCTTTTATCAAGAAGTTCTTGAATTTGAGCCTTAAGCTCTCTTAATTCTGTCGAATCCATGCGATAGGGAGAGATGGAAATGGGACGAGTACCAGGTTCTAAATCACTGTAGAAATCTTTATCTCTATCCGAAGGAATACCAGGCAAATCATTAGGAAACACTTCTCTAAATTCTGACACCATAGGGATAGACTTAATAGATGGAGACTCAACCTCAACATCCCGAATATAAGCCAAATAAGTCAAACAACCCTCCCCTACCAGTTTCCAAGCCCGAATGAAGGATATGACCTTAGCTTGCTTAGGCATGTACACCCCTTCCCACTCTAGTTTTTCCCTTCCCGAAATTTCTAGAGTCACAGACTTAGTATTACAATTAAGCACAACGTAATAGGGGGGACAACCAAGTCATGCCTAAGAAGATATATCAAAGTCAATCATAACCAAATCACCAAATCAGCCCAAGTCTGAAAACCCATAAACAAAATAGGATAAGCATGATAGACATGGGTGACTATGACAGACTCTCCAACTGGAGTAGAAACACGAATGGGGGAATCTAGTATATCATAAATCATAGCAAATTCTGAGGCAAATCGCATGGACACATAAGAATAAGTAGAACCGAGATCAAATAACACATTAGCCATCCGGTCACAAACAAGAATAGTACATATGATCACTGCGTCAGACGCCTCTGCCTCGGTCTTGCCCGAAAAGGCATAACACTAAACCCTATCATCGTGACGGGTGACTTCCCTGCTTGGATGCACTATACCTCTGACTGCGTTACCATTTCCCCTACGTCTGCGGCCTCGCTGATTTCCTCTTCGCCCACCTTGTGGACGCCCTCGACCATTATTACCATTTCCCGCGGGTACCAGTGCTCTAGATTGTTGTTGTGCGGAATCCAACATGCGCGGGTCAAGGAAATCTCTCCTCATATGCCCAGGTTCTCCACAATTGTAACATGTACGATCAAAAGATGGTCTGCTACCCGCCAAAGGTGCGGCTCCCTAGCTATCCTAAATCAAATTCTAAGGTAGAGTTCCAGAGTAATTACCTGTAGAAGCGGGCATAGCGGACTGAATTGGTCGGGCTACAAGTGTTGGCCTCCCTGAATCTCTGGAGTAAGATCCCTGAAAGTTGCCTGATTTTTTGGCTTTCTTAGCCAATGCCTTAGCTTGACCGTCTCGCCTCACCCCCTCCACTTTCTTCACAAAGTCAGTTACCTCATTGAAGCTTTTTCCTGCAGAGGTCATATGAACGGACAATACCTGCAACTCAGAATTAAGCCCCTTAACAAATAGACGAATCATCTCTTCTTCAGTAGTCACCAATTGCGTAGCATATCTAGACAAGGCATGGAACTTGGCCTCATAAGCAGCCACAGACATACCACCTTGATCCAAAGCCATAAACTCATCCTTCTTGCGATATCTCAAAGTCCGAGGCACATACTTCTCTAAGAACAGAGCATAAAACTGGGTCCAAGTGAGTGGGGGTAAAACTGAATATCTGCATTCCATATAAGCTCTCCATCACTGCTTAGCCTCACCTTGAAGCTGAAAAGTCACAAACTCAACTTCATGCTGATAGACAATTCCCAACTTGTGAAGCCTCTCATAGCAATCTAGGATGAACTCATATGCGTCCTCACTCTCAGAACCATGGAAAACAAGCGGTTTCAACTTCAAGAACTTAGTCAACATCTCATGCTCATTACCAATCATAACAGTACCCAACAAAGAATGGAAAAAAGCATCATTACCTACAGTTCCACCCACATTGGGGACAGTGATAGCAATAGGGGGATTGGCGGGAGCTTCAGTTGTTTGAACAAAGGGAAGCACTCCAGGACCAACCAATTCTTTCAAGAATGACATAATATGTTGAGCTAACACTGGGTCTAAGGGAGGAATACATGTAGTCTCAACCTGTACCTCTTCCTCTTGTCCAACATTCTTCTCCTTCTCAACATCTACATTTTTCTCTACCTCTTCATGGTGCGCGTGAGGGGCCTAATTTCTGGGAGCATTTCCAACCGGTGCTCCATCCCTAGTAGGCGCCACCCTTCCTCGGCATGTACCCCTAGCTCTTCCTTTACCCCTACCTCAACTGTGACCTCTTGCTGCAGATTCCTCAGTTGGAGCATTGACGGAAGCTACGGGTCTGACGCCGTTGAACCTAGTGTTAACCATCTACGGACAGAAGAGTGAAGGAGGTTAGATATCAATTTGAATCGCCAGATACCAATTAGAATCAAGTTATAGCACGAAAGGAGACAAGATAAACAAAGAGATTTCCTAAAGTCCTATAGCCTCTCGAAGAAAAGTACAGACGTCTCTGTACCGTTCCGCACGACTCTATTAGACACGTTTTGGTACATGAGAGCAACGAACCTAGGCTCTGATACCAACTTTGTCACGACCCAGACCATCGTGATTGGTACCCACACTAACCCCCCGGTGAGAGAACCATTAATACTAATTAGCTAACCAAGAACTACACAACTTAATCAAAACTAAGGCATTTAAAGATACGGAAGCATGTTAAAATGCTAAGGAAAAGAAATAGAGTTCTTATAAACTCCAAAAGTCTAACAAAACAATGCGGAAGTAACACTTAGAACCTGAAAGTCAATGTATCAAAACTCTAACAAGAACCATAAGTCTAATCAAGAAGGGGTACAACCCCTAAACTATCATACGAATAACTAAGTAGAAAGTTTAAGTTCGAAAAGTGGACAGAAACAGAAAAAGAACTCATGGCAGCCCGGAAGAACTGGCTCACCCTTAAATACGAAACGATCACTGATCTTCTAAGCGAGGTCTGTCAATAGCCACCTGAAGATGCCTTGTACTCAACAAAGAAAGAGCAAGTGCAGTATCAGTACACAACCATAGTGTACTGGTAGGATCACGCGGCTATCCCACTAATGCAACATACATAAGCCATTACAACATAATAATAACATGCATACACCGAACATATACAATATCAACATCATTTATGAACAACATACAATTTCACAGTTCTCAAGATATACAGTTATGTCAAGTCAATGGCCCTCTTATGGAACCCAAACCTAAACTGTTAGTGTACCGGTTCGTGGTACCCGATCCAATGTTTATGTCAAAACGTGGCAACCGATCCCATTGTTATGCCGGCAACCGATCCAAGTTAGTGTGTCGGAACACAACACCTGATCCATTCAACAAGCCACAATCACAATCACAAGTATTTTCTCAAATCATACAATCAAGTCATGATTCATAGCATTCATCATTCATTTATCCTCATTTACAATTAGAGTGATCAATAATGCAACATTCGCATGCATACATGTATTATAATGAAGCGCGAACAAACATACATCACACAACATGAAATCACAACCATCACCTACCTCAAATAAAACTTGAATCTCCTAAGAAACTTGATCCTTCCGTTTCCGGATTCTTTCCGCTTGTTCTTGGTCTACAAACAATCATAATAACACGGGAATCAATAAATGATGTCTAATTACCCAGATTAAAGTCAACACTATCAACCCTAGATAAACCCATGATCCCAATATCCAAAATTAGGGGTTTTCCCACCATCCAAACAGTTCCAAAACCCTTCCCCAACAATACTCACCCAAGAAACTAAGTTCTACGAATCGAAAAATGGATTTTGGGAGTGAAAACCTTACCTTTAGCCTCAAGAATGGTGGAAAACTGTCAAGAAAACACCTGGGGTCGTTCCTTAGCTCTCAAAGTCGAAAAGTGCAGAGTAAAACATTTTTGGGGTTTATTTCCGACTTAAGTCGCGCATCTCCCGCCACAGCGGTCCTCACCCCGCTATAGCGGCCCCGCCCTGGCTGGAAAATCCTGCCTTAGCGGCTTGCACGGAAACAGTGAGCAAATTTAAGAATTCCCAAATCCTCATTTAACAACACACCTTCATCCCATGACACTCAGAAACTACCCTCCCACGCTAAGATCGATTTCGGGAGTTCTATTCGCCTGAATTCAATTCTGTAAAGTCGTACATATTACTTAACGTCTTAGCTATGTACACATGTACTCATGTAATCAAATTCATAATTAGATCTCCCATTTGTTATCAGATTTCCCTAGACCTCATTGACTCCGATTTCGTTCAAATCTGGACTAGGTTGGGAAATTTCAAGTTACTACCAAAAAGTTTTCCGACCCAAAGTTTTTCCCCGTTGGCTTTTCTATAACGACGGGAACCGGTCATTACGAAGAATATTATATTTGACATTAAAAAATGCCAGATATAGCTTTCTCACTTCAAACACTTAGCTAGTTATTGCACCAACCAAAGAAGTCACATTGGAGGCAACACTCAGAGTGATGAAATATGTTAAAAGAGAATCAGGACTTGAGATCTTATTGAGTAGCAATAAAATAAATAAGTTGAGTGTTTTCTGTGATGCAAATTGGGCGTCATGTCTTAATACTATAAGATCAGTCTCAGGTTTTTTGGTCAAGCATGCATGGTGACTCCTTGATACCATGGAAATTCAATAAGCAGAATATAATTTCTAGAAGTTCAGCACATAGAATATATGGGTATGAAAAATACAGTGTCTGAGGTGGTATGGCTTACTTCTTTGTTGAAGGAATATTTAGTAGGCAAGCTAGGTGTGTTGAATGTTTTTGCACCCACTAGTTTGAGGGGTAGTAATGACACATGACTAACTTGATAATAATGTGTAGAAGGGCATTTGAGTACTTGACAGTTAAGTTTGTTAAACTAGTTGGTTAGTTAGTTGTAGAAATGCAGTTAATGGTTGTTAGGAACAATGGTGTATATATGTGCACCTGATTCACTGTAATGAGTCAGTTTCTAGTTTTAGAAATAAGGTCAATATGCTCTCCTCTTCTTCTCTCTTCTTCAATATCTGAACTGATCCTTAATGGATTGTATGTGAAAATTGACAATTTGGATGTGGAATTTGTAACAAACAACTAGTTTTTTGAAGTTATAAAAAGCTACAAGGGAGAGATATTACCCCTTACCAACTGAAAAAATCGAATAGCATAATTTTTTTGACAAAAAATGTTCAATTGATCATTGGGCTAGGATTTAAGTCTGCACATTGTTAAGCTAATTATTCCTAAATCTTTAAAAAGAATCATTTACCTAATAAAATTAACTTAAAGCTCTTTTTTTTTCTTCTATTGTTGTTATAAAAAGAGTCTTTACTTGATTGACTCCCTAAAAAAAAGAGAATGTAAAAGACAATAGATGTAGAAAAGGGGACCGGGGCATTGGTTTTTTATTTGCATAATAAATAAATGTAACTTTTAATTTGACCTCATTTCATATTTATGTTTCCAGTTTCGGGTGTGTACTAGTAAATACTTAAACTTTATAAAGTTGAACAACTAGACACATGAGTCTAATTATGTGACATAATACATGTAGGACACCATGTAGGACACAAATTACCATGTAGTATGTCACGCAGTGGCGGAGCCTCCTTATTATTAGGGGGTTCGTCCGAACCCCCTTCGACGGAAAATCATATAATATATACATGGTTAAAATAACTTGTTAGGTATATATAGTAGATGTTGAACCCCCTTCGGCTACTTCATGTGTCTATTTTTTCAGATTTTGAACCCCCTTAATGAAAATCCTGGCTCCGCCACTGATGTCACGTGGGACGAATGTATCTATTTGTTCAACTTTATACAAGTTTAAATGTCTACTTGTACACACTCAAAGTTAAATGATATAAATATCAGTTGAGGCCAAGTTAAAGTATATATTTATGTATTATGCTTTTTTTTCACTTATAAAATATTGTAAAGAGGATTGAGAAAGACTAGTAAGATAATGATTATGACAATCAGTGAACTTGATGGTTCTTTCATTTTTTTTAAAATACATAAAATTTGAATAAGAGAAGTCCTTCTCAGATATTAATAATAAAATAAATAAATAAAGGGTCAAAAATATTTTTAGTTTACGTAAAATTAAATAAAAATATCATCCGTAAATAGTTTGATCTAAAAGATCTTTATTGTCAAAACTTAGATCCAAAATATGTCCGCCGTTAAAATTTTAATCCAAAAATATCCTTATTACTACCTTTGGGTCAAAATGTCTAATAAAATATTATTTTTAAAAATAATTCTTTTAAAATTCTTTTAACTAATATAAAAAGTGGAAAATAATTTTTTTATCTTTTTAATCTCCGTTTATCAATTAAAATAGTACTACGAAACATATTTTTTAAATTAATAATAAAGGTCATCTATATAAGATAAAAGTAACCTCATTATTAATTTTCATTTTGATAAGGATTAAAAAAATTCTAATAAAAAATAGAAAATATTTTTATTTGTTAATCTTTTTCTAATTAAAATAGAAATTAGGATAAACACTTGCTAATATATCCTTGATTTTATATTCAATATGAGAAAAAGATTCAATAATAACTCCATCTTTGGTATTTGAAGATACTTTAAATTCAATATGAAAAAAAGTGTCAATAATAACTCCATCAATGGTATTTGAAGATATTTTATAATTTGAATTAATGTAAAAAAAAAA
>JAJOOD010020200.1:0-24783 GCA_029582525.1 Solanum tacnaense | reverse complement strand
CAAAATGCCCTTAATGATTCCCGGACGGATTCCCTGCCAACTGCCCAACTTTCAACGGGCATAACTCGCCCATACGAACTCGGAATTGAGCAAACTCAGCGGCGATGGAAAGATCATTCCACAAGATACACAACCATAACTTGAACTACTCCTAACTCATCCTGAGCTGGAAGTTATGACTGCTCAAAGTTGGCCAAAAACCACTGATTTCCATACTTAGTCAAATTTCCAGAATTTCAAATCCTTTCAAAAAGAAAATTTCAAATTCTAGGCCTCTTCTTAGCTATTTCAAATTGTTGGATGTTACAGGTAGTATCAAGACAAGAGAGAATATGAGTAAGGCAATATTGATGAATGAAATTCTAGGTCATTAATAATGGTCCATTTTCAAGGACTCAAAATAAAAATCATAACCCAAGAATTCATTTTTTTCCGCTAAACATACACGATAAACTACAATCAACCCTCATTTTTTTAAAATTTTGAAAAAAAAAGATGAATGGAGTGAAGTAAAAATTGATACTTAACCACTTTTTTATACCATTTGTCCTCTTAAGAGAGATTCAAGGAGCTACAATTCTCACTTTACTATGCCTTCCTACATCTTCCTAGCCCTTGATTGTTTTGTTTCTTCTAGATAATTTCAAGTCCTTCAGAAGTGTATAGTATCTCGATGAACGCTGTCCTCCTAGCCCTTGAGAGCTCTCTCACATCATTGATCTTTTGGTTCCTTTGTTGTCCATGTTGAAATTGTACTATCGTTTATTTTGGCCCATCCTTCTTGTACATAGCAAGCCGCCCACGACACTGTTTTATTGGTTGCTCTAAATGTACCTCATGTCGAGGACCCTCCTCCTTTTACCTTTTGTTGTGTCTTTTTTTTTTTGTTTAATTGATGAATTTCCCCCTCTCTTACTCTTCCTTTTACTCTTTGAAATGAAGTTCTCATTGTCATTAGGAAGCGGAACCGTCCTCGATCAATCATAATGACTTCTCTCTTTTCAAACATCTTCTGCAGATGATGTTTGAGTAGGGTCATATGAGCCCTTGGCAAACTGTCATACTCTTTCTTGATAAACTCATATATTGAGTCTTCATTAGAATCTCCTTCTTCATCTAATTCGTGCAACACCTTTTCAATCATCTGTAACAAAAGAAAATAGTTGATTAGACTATAAACTCACAAGGCCTGGCCACAAAGATCTTAAGTTACATCGGTAATCAACAAAATCCGAAGAGTTAACCCCTCTTCAAAAGGAAAACTATAACCAAGAATTCTTTTTCTTTTTCAACAATCAACACTAATTTTTTCAAAAGTTCAAATAAAGAACAAGAAGATAAATGGGGTGAAATAAAACTTGCTACAAATCAGTTAATTGTAATGAAAAGATACAAAATTGAGATGAAAAAGCTTAATTACCCAAGTGTAAGGAGGATTGACATGTGTAGTATGATTTATGAAGGACAAATAGAAAACGGTTAAGGTGTTTATAAAGATTTTGGTTCTCAGACAATGGCACATTGTGTTCAATGTTGGAAATTTTCACAATTTCTTCTCTCAATTTCTCCATCTATCTCCTTATTCTTCTTCTTCTTCTTCTGCTGAAACTTAGGATTTTCATAAGTATTTTGGTGTGTTGATAGATACATCACTGTTGTTATTCCCTATTTAAATTTCTCAACAAAACAGCCCAAAATCTTCTCTAAATAGGGAATACCAGTAGTGATGTATCTGTCAACACACCAAAAAACTTGTGAAAACCCTAAGTTTCAGCAGTTGAAGAAAAAGATTGAGGAGATAGAAATAGAGAATTTGAGAGAAGGAGTTGTGAAAATCTCCAACAGTGAACCCAATGTGCCATTATCTGAGATCCAAAACTCGACTCTTCAATAACACCTTAACCGATTTTTGTCTGATCTTCGTACTATTCGATTCATCTTCCTTATACTTGGGTAATTCATCTTTTCATCTAAATTTTGTATCTTTTCGTTAGAATTAAATGATTTGTATCAAGTTTTACTCAACCCCATTTATCTACTCTCTTTTTTTGGAAATTTAAAAAAAATTAGGGTTGATTGTTGGGGAAAAATGAATTCTTTGGTTGTAGTTTTCATTTTGAGGAGGGGATAGCTCTTCTGAATTTTGTTGATTAATGATGTAATTTACGATCCTTCTAGCCTGATCTTGTGAGTTTATAGTCTAATCCAAAGTTTTGTTTTATCATAGATGATTGAAAAGGCATTGCAGGAATTGGATGAAGAAGGGAATTAAGACTCAATATCCGAGTTTATCAACAAAAGAGTATGACAATTCGCCAAGGGGTCATACAACCCTGCTGAAACATAATTTGTAGAAGATGTGTGAAAAGGTGAAGTCCTTATGATTGATGGAGGACAGTTTTTTGCTTCCTGGTGACAGCAAAAACTTGAATCCAAAGAGAAAAGGAAAGAGCAAGCGAAGGGGGAGTTCATCAAATAAACAAAAGAAGTCACAGTCAAAGGAAAAGGAGGAGGATCCTTGACATGAGGTGCATTTGGAGCGACCAGAAAAAAAAACAGAGTTGTGGGAGGGCTGCTAAGTTCGAGGAGGACGGGGCTGAGATAGATTATACTACAACTTCAGCATTGGCAACAAAGGAACCAAAAGATCAGCGTGAGAGGGCTCTCAAGGACCAGGAGGACGGGGCTGATCTTGATACTATACTCCTGAAGGACTTGAGATTATCCAGAAGAAGCAAAACAATCAAGGACTAGGAAAGCATTGGAAGGCACATTAAAGTGAGCATTCCCAGAAGTTCAAATGTTAGTGGATACATAATACTTGCTTGTATTTCTCTATATATAATATAGTAATTCGAACTAATAATTTTGCTTATTTGAAAGAAGCTATAGTATTATTTACTAGTTGCTTGTAGTTTTGTTTTCTTTAAGTTATGCTCTATACAATAGAATCTGTGAACTCTCTACAGGCTTAGCCTGTCAAGTGCTATGAATATTTATAAAATGTTGGAAGTCTGAACCATTGTTGTGTACATTTCTTTAAAGATAGTTGATATATCTCTTCACTTTTTTTGGGACTGACGTATGTGTAGTTGATTGATTGATATATTTACTTGTCTAGTGTGATATTGATGCTTGAGTTCAATATGGAGTTGATCCGAAAGAGTTTTCAAGTGAGAAAAACTGCAAAAAAAAAGAAAGGAGAATCTGAATCATAGACCATACCACTGTGAACCTGCATAAAGTTTCTGTTAATGTAGCGTTGCGTTCCTCACCAAAGTTAAATGATATATCAAAGGGGATATGTCATCCATAAAAAAGTGTTTCGATTGAACTACTTGCCAATGTACGGTAAGTGCACTGAATATCGAAGCACTAATTTCTTTTTCAAAGGAATAACGTCTGAAAATGGTGTGTGGTTGAGGACATTACATTTTTTTTGTTTGTTCTCACCTGGTGTTCGATATCTGTTGTGGGTCCAATTAAATTCATATTTGAATAAGGAAATCTCACATTAAGGATAAATTCCCCTTCTGGAGCAGAGTACTTGTGAGGATCCCTGAATTTTGCTGCTACTGTAGGAGTTGTGAATGGTAATGGAAGTAAGAGGAAGGTGAAGTTCATGCACCGGTCGTATAACTTGGTACAAGGAAAAAATGAGATGCTAGCGGAAGGTTGTGAACTCACCATCATTGGTAAGTTCACAAGAATCTGGTCATCAATTGAAAAATTTAGAAATGATTTCTTGTAAACGGTTTCCACAAAAGGCTTGGTCAAAATAGGGGCGTATAATATGCATCATGTCTTTATTGATTTTGATTCATAAGAAGACCGTAGAAATGTCTATGGTAGGAACTTCCTATCTATATGTAATATGCCCCATTATTGTTACAGTTTTCTTATAGGGCAGAGAAGTTCACTAAATACTTCAAGTTTCTGAATATTTTGACTGATCTTCCTACAGAGGACAAAATCAAGAGCAATCTCATGACTATGGATCCTCGTAGTGTCCCAGGGCCTGATGAATTCACAACAAAGTTTTATAAATACTCTATTCATGATGATTGAGGAGTTTAGTATGTCCCTTACTTGAATATGTTTGTCTTAAAGTCGAGACCTTATTCATGTAGAATTGTTGAATCTGATCCTACAAGTTATTTCAAGATGTCTAATATCATGAATAACAAAATAAAATTCTTCCCAAAGTACTACGATCACAACGTATTATGTAAAATGAACCTCAAAGATTAAGGTAATAGATTCCAAGTATGTTAATGTGCAAATTAGATCTTTTACAAGTTCACGAAGGCCCAAATACGACAGATAGTATCCTAAAGATGTAAATGAAGATGTTAAAATGTAATGAATCCGTAATTGTAGCAGCTGAAGTTACTAATGACAGGCCTTTATTTGTGGTGCTAGTCTTCATGGTTAACTGATACTAATATTGCTATGATTCCTTAAGTGAATTCCCCTCAACATTTTTCTGAAATGTGACCTATTAGTATGTGTAATGTAATTAGCAAAAAATTAACTCTTTGAATAGTATACGTAATGCTGATTTTATCATGTCAAATCATCAAGAACATAATACTAGATGCAGAAGTAGGGCTGCTTATTGGGCAGACAATTACACAGGAAAAATGAATTCTTGGATTATAGTTTTCATTTTGACTACTTGGAAAATTTAGGGGTGGAGTGTTGTCATGCCCTTCAAAGGTTTAGGCTTGTTAGTACCTTTCGTAGTACTAGTCGAACCCTTGTAGTTCTTGTCATAGGTTGTTTATTGTCTATCGATTATCACACTATTTTGTTGTTATTATTATTTCTTTCTTGTAGACTTTATACTGTTTCTCTAATTAATGACTATGTTTTCTTCTTATTTCACTTCGGTTTGATGCACTTCAGCCTAGGGTCTTTCGACAACAACCTCTCTACCTCCACGAGGTAATGGAAAGGTTTGCGTACACTCTACCCTCTCCAGACCCCACTTAGGATTTCATTGGGTATGTTGTTGTTGTTTTGTGACTGTGTGTTTGACAGATTCTTGTCGATTCTGTTATATTCATTTATTGGTTTTGTATGTATCTCAGGGTACTGGCCATCATCAATAAAAATGAATACTTCAACTCATTTCCACTTATGATTACAAAGTTGTTTCATTTGAGATATGTCCAAGTTCGATTTAACAAAGATATTCCTGAATCAATCTCAAAGCTTCAGAATTTGTCGTTAGTAGTTGTTAGGACATATACTATCAACCATATATTTAGATATAGTATTTATTATAGAATAATTGTTTATTCAGTTTTAATAAAAGTTTAATATATCATAGATTCGTTTATAGTGTCTGTTTACTTATAAAATAGATGATTTAGTGTATAGTGTTTTAGCTTATACACAGAGAATTAAATCATCGATTCTTATAAGTATAAAGTTTTTGTTCACAATCTAAGATGGAAATTGGACATGCCACCGTTACGATTGTAGCATAAGATTATATATAATTTATCTTGATTATGAGAACGGTATAGTTCCAACTTCTTGTGCTAGTGCATTTTGTATGTATTGAACGGGACTGAGTAGAGATAGTTGTTTTAGATTGACTGACAAAAGCATATTCTCTAAACTGTTAAATATACTTATATTCTTAATCCTGGTATAACTATTATGATTTGTATATGTAGATTATTGTTTTGATTATTAAACGATGAGATTCTGAGATTGGATAATAATAATATATATATATCGGTGAAATCATAAGTTAGTTGATGGAATCCATGTCTCGATATTAGAGATTGATGATATGCCTCTTTGAGAAGTTTATAAGTTTTCATCATGTCAAACCTTGCAAGTGAATTTATGAATCCGACACATAAAATAAGTTAAGCAGTGCTCTTAAAGAAATTAATCATTGAATTAAATTCGTCAATAATTTAATTTATTGATTAGTATCTGTGATCTTAACCTGGGAGTTTCATAAGTGTTCCATGGAAATTTTGAAATATAAATAGAGAAGTGCAATTACGTATTTCTAGTAGAATGATTTGTAATTTATTATGGTAAGAACAATTCAAATTAATTATTTGAAATTATTTCCATAATAGGAAGCCTCTATAATTAATTTTGTGGTCCATACAATGCCCATATTTAACTAGAATTCAGAATCATATTTTCTAGAAAAAATGAGGAATAGCGTCGGTTTTTCTTATTCAAGAAAAGGACCGCGTGTTTTCTTCTCCTTTTTGGATTAGGAAGAAATCCTATAAGTAGTGGTTCTTCTAACCTAGAAAAAAGAGAAGTTTTTTATACATACTTGCCCACACAAGTATTGATAGAGTTCGGACGTGAACTTGGGATCACCGTAGAAGACCGCAAAGTTGTTATCTTGTTGATTCGCTTGAAGGTCTATCTAACTTGTGTATTTGCTTGAAGGTATTTGTTCACTCTTTAAAAGGTAATTCTTGAATTAAATTTCAACAAATTTATGTGTAGTATATGTGTTCTAACATGAACGTATTGATTATCTATTATTCATGTATGCAGTATGATTCTAATATGCTTCCGTTGTGCATATAGTTTTCCAACAATTAACATCAAGAGTCTCGCTTACATCTAAATATATTACATAAAATATATAATACCGTTGCTGTGTTACAAGTTTTCGCCAGAATTATATAATATCGTGGTTGTATTACAAGTTTTCTGCGATGCAAAGATTAGTCAGAAAAGTAATTTGTTTTCTATGGCTAGAAAAGGATTTCATTTATAAGATTCCTTTTCTTGACCAATCATTGTAAAATATGATATTGTATAATGAATTGTAAAATATGGTATTGTAACCTAAAAAAAATATATATGTTTGTGTGTGGTTTTGAACAAACTGTGGTACCATAACAAAGGTCAACTGATGAAACAAAAGGAGATAATATCATATGCACTTCATGGAGTTAGTGGCGGTGACAACCACTCGTACATATTGCATTAGAAAATTTTCATGTTTTTTTTTTTCTTTTGTTGGATAATTATATGAGCACGTCTATTTCTTATATGTATATTAATTTGTCTAAATTAAGAATTTTATGACTAATAAATAGTTATCACTTAAGTGATTTATTTATTTGGAATTATTGAAAATTCTTAAGACTTTATACATGTAAGATAATATATATTGTAATACATGAATTGAGAATTATCATTAATAAATATGATTTACTGATGTAATCTATTTATTTGAGTCAATAATATGCTCAATGTATCATGTATAAATTATTTTGGATAAGTGTACAATAGCGGTAGAGTATTATCTATTGAACGGAGATTATCATTAGCGACTAGTAACACTCAATTAATGCATTAGAAGAGATACTAAAGGTTTTCACTGGTCCAAAAGGAAAAAAACATAATATCTTGAATTCTCAGATGTATTAATCAAGAGGACAATTTGATATAAAAAGATTTTGTTTGTCTTAGACAAAGGGTTGATACACATTATACCTTATGCTCATGAGATAATTATTAAAAGAGAATGAAAATCTGAATCAGACTATTTTAATCTTTAACTATGCTTAAAACAATTATTTTTTACATTTGGTCATAGTTTAGGTGGTCATGAATTTTATGATCTCTGATTGACTTGAAATTTGATGCTTCCATCAAAAATTATTTAGATGAACTAGTGAAATTATCCACGTTTCGCACGGCTATATGAAATATTTATAAGATAATAATAAGTAATATTTATATTTTGGTTAGTATCAAATATATAAGATAATATTGATATTTCTCTTCATCTGTGATATCATACATTTTCTAATTTTTTTAAACATATAAAATATAATTATTATTTTTACATTTTTTAAGTACAAACTATTCATATGTATATAGTAGAACAAAATATTTACAGTGGTGAAGTAAATGGAATAAGAGGTAATATTTTGAAATAACAATATATTGTATTACATTGAAGATATTTTATATATTTTAATTTCCTCTATCTTTTGTTGGAGTACTAATTTACTATACAAACTCTGATTTCA
This sequence comes from Solanum tacnaense, assembly GCA_029582525.1. Lineage (NCBI taxonomy): Eukaryota > Viridiplantae > Streptophyta > Magnoliopsida > Solanales > Solanaceae > Solanum > Solanum tacnaense. Next base: position 16,744 of record JAJOOD010020200.1, on the reverse strand, counting down.
TAAATTTATTTATTTTTTATTATGTCTTTATTTTTACATTTGTTTATTATAATTTTTAAACATTAAGTAAACATTTATAAGAATTATGAAAAATGAAACATACAAAACTTATGAATAATATTTAATATTAGAAGTTACAAGTAAGATGAAAAGACATGAGTTATACATAATTCAAATGTATAATTTTATTAGACATAAATGTATTAATAATTATGCATTGATGTTATTTGTAAAATAAATAAATGAAAATAAGGGGTGGAAAATACAAAAAATGAATAAAAAAAATATAATAATCGATGACTGCATAAAAATTATAAATATATTTACGGTGACGAAAACAGATTGTTACATACACAAAAAGATGACATCATGAAACTAATATTTTATTTTTCAATTACTTTTTTGCAAGTATAATAAAAATGAAACTCCTAATCATTATAATTTTTTTGTTGTTGTTGAAATGGGACAATTATATTAATTGTGCTTTACAAAAAAAAAAGTAGAATAGTAAAGGATCAAATGATTAGCATTGACAATACATTTAGCTAAATTATTTATACAAATCAAAATTTTAAAAATTCTAGCAAAAGTAACTAAGTTACTAATATAAGTCAAAGTAAAAATCAAAATTCAGCAAAAATAATCTTTAATTATGCTTCATTTTTTTCCTTCTACCATCTTCCTTTGCAAGTAGATCCGCCACCATATTCTGCTCCATATGTCAAAAACTCTTCATCATATGCAACCAATTGAATAAAAAAATGAATAAATAAAATATCATATACCAATAAAAAATAATCGTATCAACAGAAAGAAAGAAATTTAAACTATATGTAACATATTTATATATTATTTTTTCAATAGTACAAACAATATTAAATAATAATTATTTCTTAAAATCTAACAAATACTATAATCAAACTATATTATACCTAGAAAACTAACTATTAGAAAGAATAATTGTATACGTACAACACATTATTAAGAAGTACAAAGACATTATTTTTAATCATACTTGCTTGATGAATGATAATACAAACATAAATAAAATATTAAGAAAGCATGTCCAAGTACATAAAAATAAAAAGAAAGACTTGAGAATGAAATATATCTTACCTTCATGTACTTCTTTTTGTTACATGTTTGTTAATTCACAAACAAATTTGATGAAGAAGAGAAATGATAAATTTGTATGTGAATCTTCATGAAAGTAAATATGATTTATATAGACAAAATAGAGGAAATGAAAAAATAAGGACTTGAGAATGAAATATTTATTAACTTCATGTACTTTTTTTTTGTTACATGTTAGTTTCATTCACAAATCAAATATGAATTTATATAGACAAAATAGAGGAAATGAAAAATAAACACTTGAGAATGAAATATTTCTTACCTTCATGTACTTCTTTTTTGTTACAAATCAAACCAATGTGATGAAGAAGAGAAAGGATAATTTTGAATGTGAATCTTCATGAAACTAATATGAATTTATAGACAAAATAGAGAAATACTATAAGACATCATAAACTTACAGATTTAAGTTTGGAGGTTATGGACATAAAAAATTATGAGAGTTATGAATATTATTAAAAGTAAAAATTAAAGAGGGGTAAGTCATGGGAAATAACTCCTTGTGAATAAATTAAAAAATAAAGAGAAAAATACTTAATAAATATATATATATATATAAATTATTATCATTTCATGATTAGAAGTGAGACAAACAAATAAAAAAAGAATGTGGGAAGTTTTTGTTGTAAATGTTCCTCCATTAATAAAATATTTATTTGTAATAAATTAAGTAATTTACTTTTACAATACAATAATTCATTTGAATTTTAAAAAATGCCAAAAACAAAAAGAAAAAAGATAAACTATGTTTCTTCTTTATTATAAGTGAGACAAACAAATAAAAAAAATGTGAAGAGTTTTTATAGTGAATGTTCCTCAATTAATAAAATATTTATTTGTAATAAATTTAGTAATTTATTTTTTACAATACAATAATTAATTTAAATTTTTAAAAATAATTCAAAAAAAGGAGAAAAAGGACAAATGCAAATGGAGGCCACAGAGAGGTGTCACATCACCTTGTCTATGTTTCTCCTTTATTATATATATAGATTTTAGGTAGTTTATTGGATTAAAATTTGATTCGAATATGAATCCTAAAGATGCTTAAATCACTTGAAATTGAATTTGGTCCTAACTTTGAAAATAATTTTTTTTTTAATAGACTCCAACTGACATGGTAAGTTCATTGGTAACAACCTAGTAAGAAGTACTCGGTGCTATGTGGTTATGTTTTTTTGAGGTCGTCAAAATGATTTTAAAGTTGTTCTTCGGAATTAAAATGTGATTTAGTATGAATATAATCCTTTATATCAGTTTTATTTATGTTAAATATGGTAATGATTACACGTGATGAGTTAACATAAATTGATATATGATAAGGATATAGATCTGATTATTTTTTCTTAAATCGTTTGAATCTGAATTTGATCATACCGTTAGAGATAAATATTATTTTTGAACTCTGATTGATCTGAAATTCGGTAGGTTCATCCGAAACGATAAAAATACTTATTGTTATGGAGTGTGATTTGGCACTTTGAGATCATTTAGATAATGTTTTTTAATATAGTTTTTGTATCTTGAAATTTAATTTTAATGAAAATTGCTCGACTATGATATAGTGGTGATAGAGATTGTTCTCTATGGTCTTCATGACTAAATTTTAGTGAAGTATTAAGTTCATGTATTGGCTTTAGACCTTCTTCCATATCAGATGCAATTAATACAAGTCACTAGATTTAATCTCTTGTTTTGATAATTTGTATTGACTTTCCTTATGTGAGTAATATATGAATGGATCTAGAGATAATGATACTCACTTGACTTAAATTAACATATACTCTCCATCTGAGTTAGCTTTTGTTCTAATTTTTTTGGAGTGAATATCTGACACCACATGTTTTATTTTATTTTTTTAAGACACCACATATGTATGTTGTATGAGTAGTTATTTTTCTTCAAAATTTATCGTTCCAAATCCATGGAGGTGTGTTTTGAATTTCAATATTCAGTGAATATATAAACATGTGACTTTTTTGGAAACATACTCAGATAATGTAAATAATTTTAAAATGTCGTTCTTTGTTCTTGATTCGTGCATCTATTACGCAAATGATGATATGTGATAGGAAATATTGAACGGGGAAAAAATTTAAATTCTATTTTGCCCAACAATGTTTTTCAATCAAATTGATCATAATTTTGGAATTCAGAAAAAAATAACTCTGATTGATCTGAAATTTGGTAAACTCATAAGACAACCTAATAAGATTTTTTTTGGATAGTTATATGAGTTTTTGGTCATATTTGATTAAATAGTAGTGAAGTATTAGTTTCACGTGCTAGCTTAGACCTTCCTCCATATCGGATGAAATTAAAACAAGTTACTATTGTCACGACCCAAAAATGGACGTGATGGAACTCGTCTTATTCCACCAAGACAAGTCAGCCTAAAACTCAACCATTACAATAAAATGCGGAAATTTCATCATCAACTCAAAAATACCCCCAAAATCTTATTGTCACGTGTACAAGCCTCTAAGTACTACAATTGATTCTAAAGAAAAACACAAGTTTCAAATGACCTTGTTTCTAGAATAGAACAAGATCATAAATAGGAGTAAGAACGCCTGCTGAGATAACCAACAACTACCTCACAAATTTCCAAGAAGCCTCGGAAAATAAGATAATGAAAAGTATCACAAAATCCAGGCTTGTAACCAACAAAAAAATGTAGAAGCAAGGGGTGAGTACCAAACCACACGGTACTCAACAAGTAAACTTCTAAACACAAGCTAAGGGAATAGAATACGGGTACTCCTTTACACACCAACCGAACCTCCACAACTACAACCTGCATAAAACCAGCCCAACCTAACAGTTCACAATTTACAAAGCGCATAGCTCAACAACAACACTCTAACAATTTCATAAGCTCAACAACAACACTCTAACAATTTCATATCCTCAACAACAACACTCTAACAATTGCATATCTTCAACAACAACACTCTAACAATTGCATATCTTCAACAACAAGCTCAATGTTCATCAGTCACAAATTTCGCAGAAAGGCACTCACAAGATCAACAACACACAAGATCAAGTTCATCAATAATAAAAAAATGCAATGTCAAGTATAGTGATCCATGTCTGACCTAATGATACACACCCGCTGTCTCTCAGTCCGGGACCCATGGGGGACATATTTGTCCATGCATCCATCGCGGCGTACAATACGACCCTCGATATATAGTATCCATCACGGCGTGTGATACATCCCTCGATATATAGAGTATGACTGAACTGTGGGAGCTACTATATAGTATCCATCACGGCGTGTGATACATCTGTATTATACTGGATAGCTCAAACTGACATGCAAACTGAGAATGCGTAATAATATACTGATAAAGACACATTTAAAACTGAGGCATGTATATCTAAAATAACTGATATATCTGACCTAGCATGTGTAATTCAAGAACTAAAGAAATACATAGCTACGGTTCTGAAATTCATGCAAGAAACGGCATAATAAAATGATAATCTGATTTGGAACATGTAATTAACTAATTCATGATAATCTGCTAAAGTTCTAGAAACCCTAGGTCTAGTCATGATAAGGGAATCAAGAATCTGACTGAAATCTAGGGACCTAATGGGCGAAAGGAACCCACTAGTGAAATCCCTTATACCTGGTGACGAATTCCACGGAGAAATCTTTCAATTTCGGGGTTAGAGCTGATGGAATATTATTGCGTTCTTGTGCTAGGGTTCTTAACGCTTTCTCCTCTTTACGTTCAACTTTCTCTATGTTTTGGTGAATGATTTGACTTGGGTAAGTTTTAATTATGTTTCTAGGCTAAAACTGACCAAAACTACGTAGTTTAGGGTTAAAATAACGTATTTTAGGGGTCCAATGCATAGGGAAAAGACCAAAAGAGTGGTCGGAAGCCACCCACGGAGGGACCTACGGGCCATAGGTCAACCTATGGTTTGTAGGTTTGGGTCGTAGGTCAAGTCTGCCCGATAGGGCTTTACTAAAACGAGCATAACTTTTTACTCTGAGATCCAATTTTAGCAAACTAAGTGGCGTCGGAAAGAAGATTAAATTATCTATCATATCATAGGTCATGGGACACATAATTCCTTTTGTGCTAAGAGTGATGATCATTTGAAGTTGATCCAATCAGCAATTTCTCCCTAGTTGGCTGCTGACCTTCACCAACGGTCAAACTTACAGTCCGTAGGTCTAACCACGGACCGCACTGGTCAACCGTGGGTGGGATCAAACACTATTAACACTTGGGCCTTAACCACGTGACCCCACCTACAGTCCATGGTTCCACCTACGGTTTGTGGGTGGTTCCATTGGTACTGGCACTAGATTTTCTGAAAATTGGGATTTTCTTCAATTTGAGATCTGAGATGTTACATTATCTCCCCCTTGGGAACATTCATTCTTGAATTAAGTCTAAACTAGCTAAGTATGGAGGGAAGAATCTGCAATCCCTACCACTAAGTACTAGAAACTGATTTCTGACTGAACTGAGTTCCAAGAACATGCAAATACGCTGAAAATGCAAGTACAAACAGAAGGAACATGATTCTAAGACTGAATTTACGCATGAATGACTGAAAAACTAAAGAGGAACTATTACCTCAAGTTAGATTGGAATCGGAAGGAAAAAGTTGAGGATACTTGGCTTTCATGGCTGTTTCTGTTTCCCAAGTAGCTCCCTCTACCGACTGACTCATTCACCTAACCTTGACTGAAGCGACTTCTTTGTTTCTCAACCTTTTAACCTGACGATCAAGAATCTCAACTGGTACATCCTCATAAGAAATGATATCTTTTACAACCACACTCTCTAAAGGCACAATAGATGCTGGATCACCCATACAATTCTTCAACAGCGAAATGTGGAAAATCGAATGCATTGCTGCTAGTTTTGTTGGCAACTCTAACTCATAAGCCACTTTACCAAACCTTTTCAAAATCTTGTAAGGGCCTACATATCTAGGACTGAGCTTCCCCAGAACCTTTTCAAAACCTTTTCAGAATCTCATTACCCCTTTTATAGGCGACACTTTTAGGGAAACCCAATCATCAACTTGGAACTCTAGTTCCCTTCTCCTTATATCTGCATAAGATTTCTGGCGACTCTGGGTTGTCTTAAGTCTATCTCTAATGAGTTACACTTTCTCCATAGCATCATGAACTGAATCTGGTCCTATCAAGGCTGTTTCACCTACTTCAAACCAACCAACTGGAGATCTACATCTACACCCATACAATGCCTCATAAGGGGCCATCTGAATGCTGAAGTGGTAACTATTATTGTAAGCGAACTCTATAAGAGGAAGGTGATCATCCCATCTATCCTTGAAATCGATCACACAAGCTCTCAACATGTCCTTTAAGTTCTGAATGGTACGCTCTGCCTGCCCATCCATCTGCGGATGAAATGTTGTGCTAAGGTTAACTTGAGTAAACTGAACATCAATCAAATAAGTAGGTTTATTTCAGAGGAAGCTCTGTCTTATTGAATTTCTCCTTGAACCAAGACCTTTCTGAAATGACTTCCAGAAATGAGAGGTAAACTGAGGACATCTATTTGAGATGATAGACAAAGGAACCTCATGCAACCTCACAATCTCATTTATGTACAGCTTGGTGTAGTCCTCTGCCGAATCTGTAGTCTTGACCGCCAAAAAGTGAGAAGACTTAGTAACTCTGTCAACTATCACCCAAATGGAGTCATGTTGTCTGCGGTACAAGGTAAACCTGTGATGAAGTTCATGTTGATCACTTCCCACTTCTAAGTAGGAATGTCAATCTCTTGAGTCATACCTCCTGGTTTCTAATGTTCTATCTTGACTTGCAGGCAATTGGGGCACTTAGCCACAAAATCTGTTATATTTCTTTTTATACCATTCCACCAATAGACTTCCCGCAGATCGCGGTACATCTTAGTGGCGCCTGGATGAATAGAATATCTGGAGTTTTGGGCTTCTGCAAGAATATGTTATCTCAACTCACCCACATTAGGAACACATAATTGACCCTGGTAGCGAAGCACACCATCTCCCCGTTAGGAGAAAACCTCAACTCTCTGTTGATGGATTGCATATTTTAGCTCAAGTAATATCAGATCACTGTTCCTTAACATCCACTACCAAAGAAGATTCTGACCCATTCAGAACTATTACCCCACCATCTAATAAGCTCATAAGATGAACTCCCAAGCGAGCAAGCCTATGAACATCCTTCGCTAGCTCATTTCTTTCTTCCTCAACATGTGTTACACTACCCATAGATAGTCTACTAAGAGAATCTGCTAATACATTAGCCTGACTGGGATGGTAATGCACACTCATGTCATAATCCTTGAGGAACTCAAGCCATCTTCTCTGGCGAAGATTCAACTCTTTCTGGGTGAACACATATTGAAGGCTCTTATGGTCTGTGAACATATCTACGTGAACACCATACAAGTAATGTCTCCAAATCTTAAGTGAAAACACCACTGTTGTGAGCTCGAGGTCATAAGTCGGATAGTTCTTCTCATGCACCTTAAGTCGTCTAGAAGCATAAGCTATAACCTTACCTCATTGCATCAACACACAATCTAGGACGATTATGGAAGCATCACAATCTATAACATAACCGTCTGAACCCTCTGGTAGAGTCAAAACAGTAGTTGTAGTCAATTTAGTTTTCAACTCTACAAAGATTTTCTCACAATCATCTTACCATTGAAACTTGACTTTCTTCTGAGTCAACTTAGTCAACGGAAAGGCTATGGATGAGAATCCTTCCACAAACCTTCTATAATAACCCGCTAGACCTAAGAAACTTCTGATATATATAGGAGAGGTAGTTCTGGGCCATTGTTTCACTGCTTCTATTTTTTGGGAATCCACTCGGATCCCTTCACTGGATACTATATGCCCAAGGAAAGCAACTGACTGCAGCCAAAACTCGCACTTGCTAAACTTAGCGAATAACTGGCGATCTTTGAGAGTCTGCAGAACACTCGCATGTTCTTCCTCACTTCTAGAGTAGATGAGGATATCGTCAATAAAGACGATAACGAACAAGTCCAAATACTGCTTAAACACCATGTTCATCAAATCCATGAAAGTTGCATGAGCATTGGTTAGTCCAAATGACATAACTACAAATTCATAATGACCATACCGAGTTCTGAAGGCTATCTTCGGAATATCACTATCTTTGACTTTAAGCTGATAATAACCCGATCTGAGGTCTATCTTTGAGAAATGACTAGCACCCTGAAGTTGGTCAAACAAGTCATCAATCCTGGGGATGAGATACTTATTCTTGATTGTGACCTTGTTCAACTGCCTATAGTCAATGCACATTCTGAGAGAACCATCTTTCTTCTTTACGAATAACACGGAGGCACCCCATGGCGAAATACTAGGTCTGATGAAACATCTAGAAGGTCTTTCAACTTCTCCTTCAATTTCTTAAGCTCAGCTGGAGCCATTCCGTAAGGAGGAATAGAGATAGGTTGGGTATCTGGAAGGAGATCAATTCCAAAGTCGATTTCCCTATTGGGAGGAACTCTGGGAAGATCTTTTGGAAACACTTCTAGAACTCATTAACCATTGGAACTGACTCAAGAGTTGGGGTTTCGGAGCTTGAATCCTTAACCTGAACTAGATGATAGAGATAACCCTTAGAGATCATCTTTTTTGCCTTAAAGTAAGAAATGAATCGACCCATAGGCATTAAGCTACTACCCTTCCATTCTAAGATTGGTTCGTCTGGAAATTGAAAACGAACAATCCTAGTCCTACAATCAACTGAGGCATAACAGGAATGTAACTAATCCATGCTTAGAATAACATCGAAGTCTACCATCTCTAACTCTACAAGATCTGCTGAGGTGACTTTTTGAGAGACTGTGACAGGGTAATTTTTGTATACCCGTCTAGCTATAATTGGGTCACCGACTGGAGTAGAGACTGAGAAAGGTTCTGAGAGAGTTTCTGGGCTAATACAGAATTTGACCGCTATATAAGGAGTTACAAAAGAAAGAGTAACCCCTGGGTCTAACATAGCATAAACATCGAGATCAAAGACTCGTAACATACTAGTGACTACATTAGGAGAATCTTCCTGATCCTGGCGAGCCTGAAGAGCATAGAGCCTGTTTTGGTGTTGTCCGCCACCTGTACCAGAAGAGTTACCATGCTGAGTCGGGTGACCTGCCAATGCTGCTGAAGTTGTAGACTGGGCTCGATTAGCATTGCCTCATTGACCCTGTTTAGAAGGACAATCCTTCAACCTGTGACCAGACTGACCACACATAAAGCATCATTTTATTCCTGCAAGACACTCACCCAGATGGTTCTTACCACACTTAGGGCAAGTTGGGTAGGTTTTTGTGCCTGAAATACTACCTTGAATCTTAGAGTCTGATGCTCCACATTTCTGATTATTCTGGAACTTGGAGGATGGAACACTGTTGATGAAGGTGCTGGAGTTGAAGATTTCTGCTGATACTGCGAGCGATTTCTACCACCCGATTTCTGTTGAGAATAGTCATAGTTGCCTGTCCTAGCTTTCTTGTTCTCCTTTGCCTTTTTCCTATGCTTATCACCCTCAACCTGTTGAGCATGAGTCATGAGCCTAGAGATGTTCATATTTTCCAGTAACATGGCATTCCTACACTCTGTCTTCACCAAGTCTGACACTCCATATAGAAACTTATTCATCTGAGCTCTGAAATCAGTAACCATGTAAGGAACATACCTGGAGAATTGGATAAACTTGAGTCCATACTCTTGGACTGTTATGTTACCTTGCCTCAAGTTCATAAATTCCTGAGCTTTTGCCTCCCTTAACTCTTTTGGTAAAAACCTGTCCAGGAAGGTCTCACTAAAGCAATCCCAAGTGATAGGAGCTGCATCTATACCCCGGTTCTCCTTCCACTGAGTATACCAAATATGAGCTACATCCTCAAGTTGGTAAGATGCTAACTCAACCCGATCATTCCCAGTTACTTGCATCACTTCAAAGATCTTCTTGACCTCATCAATGAAGTTTTGGGGATCTTCTCCAACCTGCGATCCTAAGAACTCTGGCAGATTCATCCTAACAAAGTCTCGCACTCTGACTGTCGCTGACCCAACATTAGCATTTTCTAGAACTGGAGCCTGTTGGTTATTCTGGTTGGCCACACTCTGAGCCAACTTCTGAATGGCGTTCCTGAACTCTGCATTCGAAACTTCTTGATCTGGGACTGGAGGAGCTGCGTTTGCATTCCTAGCATTCGCATTCCTGGCGTTAGCTCTACGAGGAGGCATGATCTGAAACGTAGAACGTCGAGTTAGAACAAAAGTAGATCATACCTTACGCACGATAAGAGTAACAAGAACATGAAGATTTTTTTTCCTAATACACTCCTCTCTCTCATTAGATGTGGTGCGCACTACACACCCATGAAAAGGACTCTACCTAGTACGGCTTTTCAGACATCCTAGGACACTTAAACCTAGTGCTCTGATACTAAGTTTGTCACGTCCCGAGCTACCCCTGAGACGCGTACACGGGACCTAGGATCACAAGTGACCCCAAGCTAACCATGTTGGCATAATCATGAGCATACTAAAGACAAACTGAGAAATAAAACTGATGCGGAAGCTAATCATAAGAAAATCTGAAATGATGGGGAATACCCATATATTAAAACTGAATATCAAATATGAGAGTTTAATACAAACGAAACATCAAACTCAAATACTAAGCTGAATCTAACTATGTTTGAAATAAGCCTTTAAACTGACTAGAAATGTTGGGACATTCTCCAACTAGATCTAGCAAAACTAAAACTAAAGACTAAAAGCGATAAAAGATAAACATGTCACTAGTCCTCGAAGAATGAGAACTCACCACTGATGTTGCTGAACTGAAGATCGGGAACCGATCTAAGCGTGATCTGGATACTGAGAACCTGAACCTACATCACGAGAAGATGTAGCGCAGAGTATGTGTCAGTACTTGAAAGGTACTGAGCATGCATGATAGAATAAAGCTGAAATAACATATAACTGAACAAAGAAAATAAGCAATGATATAATATAGATGCTGAATACTGAACTATCTGAATGCAAAGACCAAGTTCATAACATACTGAAACTAAAATATTGATTGTACTGAAATGGTAAATGCAATAGAGTCTAACTGAATTGTGGGAGCTGCTAATAACCGATAATAAAACCACATGAGCTAAATGTGGAGTCCGATGTATACGCCTCATCGAGAGGACCCAATATACCCCGCCAAAGGTATAGAGGCATACTGGCGTGATCACTAAAATGATGACCACAGAGGGGACTTACAACCTACGTGGCTCGTAGTCCTAGGACTATATCTTTATTTTATTCCAGGGGGCAACTTTATAACAAGAATCTAACTATATTCATATGTTTGTTCCATAAAAAGTTTTGAATTGAACCCTAGTCCAACTCGGTATTATGCTACTCCCAATAGATTAAGTGATTAACACATTATGACTGAATTTCTGTATTATACTGGATAGCTCAAACTAACATGCAAACTGAGAATGCGCAATAATATACTGATAAAGACACATTCAAAACTGAGGCATGTATATCTGAAATTACTGAAATATCTGACCTAACATGTGTAATTCAAGAACTAAAGAAATACATAGCTAGGGTTCTGAAATTCATGCAAGAAACGACATAATAACATGATAATCTGATTTGGAACATGTAATTAACTAATTCATGATAATCTGCTAAAGTTCTAGAAACCCTAGGTCTAGTCATGATAAGAGAATCAAGAATCTGACTGAAATCTAAGGACCTAATGGGCGAAAGGAACCCACTAGTGAAATTCCACATACCTGGTGACGAATTCCACGGAGAAATCTTTCGATTTCGGGGTTAGAACTGATGGAATATTGTTGCGTTCTTCAGCTAGGGTTCTTGACTCTTTATCCTTTTTACGTTCTACTTTCTCTAAGTTTTGGTGAATGATCTGACTTAGGTAAGTTTTAATTATGTTTCTAGGCTAAAACTAATCAAAACTACGTAGTTTAGGGTTAAAACGACGTATTTTAAGGGTCCAACGCATAGAGAAAAGTCCAAAAGACCCCTAACTTAAAAGCTGTCGGAAGCCACCCACGGAGGAACCTACGGGCCGTAGTATTGGGTCGTAGGTCAAGTCTGGCCGACAGGCTTCACTAAAACGAGAATAACTTTTTACTCCGAGATCTGATTTTAGCAAACTCGATGGCGTTGGAAAGAGGATTCAATTATCTATCATATCATAGGTCATGGGACACATAATTCCTTTTGTGCTAAGAGTGATGATCATTTGAAGTTGACCCGATCATCAATTTCTCCCTAGCTGGCTGCTGACCTTCACCAACGGTTAGACCTACGGTCTGTAGGTCAAACCACGTATCGTACTGGTCGATCGTGGGTGGGATAAGAGACTATTAAGACTTGGGCCTTAACCACGAAACCCCACCTACAGTCCGTGGTTCCACCTACGGTCCATGGGTGGTTCCGTTGGTACTGGCACTAGATTTTCTGAAAACTAGGATTTTCTTCATTTTGAGATCCAAGGTGTTACATGCTCAGTTAGTCTTCTCCTCACCACGAAGTCAACCTTTTCATCAATATGACACCTTAAACCCAGTTATACCAATCAAATCCAAAGGACTAACCCACTTTTATATGCACTTTTTACTACAATTTTCAATTTCCTTCACACAAGTATATTCTTTGGGACTTCCCTTACCCATAAGCTTGTCATTCTGGTATCTATCCATTCCCTTGGACCTTAAGATGAAATCACCGGTTCTCATTTATAACCCTCGGGATACACTTCTCAACTTAACGCATTAATATTGTATCAACAATCCACCACTAAAATCTTCCTTATTCACACCGCTTAACCCCAAACATCTATAGTAACAAGCTAGTTGATTTCTCAATTATGAATGCAACATCAAATCTCATTATACGAGCATGTGATACAACTGATAACTCTTTAAGTAGTTAGTATTCTCACTTGACAATCGACGTATCCGTTTCCATGTACCACTAGTACCACATCGTGAAAGTTCATTAGATCCACCACTTAGAACACATCATATCCCTCGAAAAGATTGTATGCAAATAGCCCACAGATTTCTATCAATTGAATAACTGCAAAAACATTATCAAATTCGTTCTGTGTCTAGCCCAAGCGATATGCATTCTTTTGTAGATCAGGTCGATAGTAGAAGTAACACACTCCATAACTCTATTAAGTAAGCATTGGTATCGTTATAGTAGTCATATCATGACCCTCTTTCGTATACATTTACTCAATGAAACTGCAAAAGAGATTCTGACCTCAATTGGTGCAACATCATCCTCACCATTCACCAAGAAACCCATGCATATTTTGACAACTCTACTAATTGTATTTCCAAGGTTACACTATTCATTATCTAGCCATCCTTTTAATCATTCCACTTCCAATTGTCAAACCACTCTAGATATTGCCTATACCACACAAATACTGATCCCACTACTAAATGACTAGCCTAAAAAAAAAAAAGACACTCATGAAGTTCCTTAAACCATTGTTCAACCTAATCGTTTATTTATCCTCAAAGTGAATCATCAAACCATACCCTCACGCAATTTCTTTGAATCACTGAACATTCTAAATCTGACCACACATTATCTCCACAAGTATATCACTTAAACCTTAGTACCATATCTAACATCCAAGCTATACATGACACCAACTACTCACATGAGGAACTACGCATGAGTCATCACATAAGTGCGAGAGAAGGGAATAAAGCGATAAAAATCAAAACGAACAAAAGATGCATGATAGAGATTCAAGAAGTGAAGATTTTTCCTAAAAGTCACCATAGCCTCTCAAAGATAAGTACAGACGTCTTCGTACCGATCCTCGAGACTCTACTTCGACTCGGCTTGTATACATGTGGTTCCTATGAACCTGGAGCTCTGATACCATTTTGTCATGACCCAAAAATGGACGTGATGACACTCGTCTTATCCAACCAAGACAAGTCAGCCTAAAACTCAACCATTACAATAAAATGTGTAAATTTCATAATCAACTCAAAAATACCCCAAAAATCTGGTTGTCGCATGCACAAGCCTCTAAAGTATTACAATTGATTCAAAAGAAAACACAAGTCTCAAATGACCTTGTTTCTAGAATATAATAAGATCATAAATATGAGTAAGAAGGTCTGCTGAGATGACCAACAACTACCTCACAAATCTCCAAGAAGCCTCGTAAAATAAGAGAATGGAAAGTATCACAAAATACAGGCTCGTAACCTACAAAAAATTATAGAAGCAAGGGGTGAGTACCAAACCACACGGTACTCAGGAAGTAAACTTCTAAACACAAGCTAAGGGAATAGAATGTGGGTACTCCTTTACACACCAATCGAACCTCCACAACTACAACTTGCATAAAACCAGCCCAACCTAACAGTTCACAATTTACAAAGCACATAGCTCAACAACAAACTCTAACAATTTCATATCCTCAACAACAACACTCTAACAATTTCATATCCTCAACAACAACACTCTAACAATTGCATATCTTCAACAACAACACTCTAACAATTGCATATCTTCAACAACAGGCTCAATATTCATCAGTCACAAGTTCCACAGAAAGGCACTCACAAGATCAACAACACACAAGATCAAGTTCATCAATAATAAAAAAGTGCAATGCAATGAAATGCAATGTCAAGTATAGTGATCCATGTCTGACCTAATGATACACACCCGCTGTCTCTCAATCCGAGACCCATGGGGGACATATCTGTCCCATCCATCGCGGCGTGTGATACGACACTCGAAATATAGTATCCATCATGGCGTGTGATACATCCCTCGATATATAGTATCCATTGCGGCGCGCGATACGTCCCTCGAAATATAGTATCCATCGCGGCACGCGATACGTCCCTCGAAATGGTACATCCTCTTATCACATAACACTTATCACAATCATGTCTCAGAACCAATGCAAATGACATGTTCACACAAATAATGAGAAGATGACCATTTTCATAACAATTCACAATTCACAACAATAAAACCGTGATACAACATCAACAATTAAGCAATAAGCCTTTCAAATCATTCTCAAGCATCACACACCAACAATTAATCACATTACCTTTTTATTAACTTTTCCATCATTAGAATTATTCAACATGGACAAGTCAACCCATCACCAATTCCCATTACTCCCAAACATATGCCACAAGGAAATACATGACTCTATGCACTTAACAAGGGTTTAGAAATCCACTTGCCTCAAATAATCGAACAATCACTCCGGGACTTGAGTCTTCCCTTTTCGTTGAGCTTCCAAATCAATGCAATCTATTCAAGTACATAATCACAATAAGATTTCAAAACTAACAACACTCATATTACTATAGGTATAGCCTAGACCCAAAAACTCACCCAAATTTACAATCAAGTTCCTAAGTTTCAAGCCTAGGGTTAAGCTTCAACTTCTCTAATATCATAAATATTTTAACAGTATTCATGTAATACGATATACTCAATATTTAATTTTTATATACCAATGTATCAAGCTAGGCTAATTATATAAGTAATATGATGATTTTTTTTAGACATTTATATAAAAAAAAAAGGAACAAATCACAGACAGTACGCTATATCTTTCTTTTTGTTGCAAATTAATTACCACTACACCAATCATTGGCAACATGATTAGCCAATGATTGAGCAACAATTACTTATATCCCAGAATCCCAAACACATTGAACAATTCGTCCAATCCTACCTTTAATTTATTTATTTTCTTTTCAACCCAAATAACATGTCTACAATACAATTTATATTCCAATCCAAATTCAACTATAGCATATTAAAGATTGTTCCACTAACTTCTAACCACAAATTTATATTATAGAAATTCATGATTTCATTCAGTGATGAAAAATTGTGAATAGATCTTACCTGAATTCGGTGCCCTCTCCTCCGATGCCACCCAGGTAATTTTCTCCTCTTTTTATTATCTTTTTCTTTTAAATAATTTAAGTATAAAAGTGATAAAACCCTACTACTTATTTTAATATATATGAGTCAAATAGTATAGGGTCTTAAATAAATTATCACTTTAGCCCATTAACTCTTGATTAAGCAATTATCTACAATTACCCATCAACTAATTAACTCAAGTTAAACGGATAGTTCAAAATTCCCAAAAATAACCTACCGGGTCATTATAGTATTTCTCTAGTTTTGATAATATGTATTAACTCTCCTAAACTGAGTAATATATGATTGGATCAATGTAACTATAGTGATTTTCACTTGACTTAAATTAACAGTGGACTCTCCATTTGAGTTAGGTCTGCATAAGTTTATAGAGTGAATAATCGGTCATTGTACATGTATATTGCATGAGTAGTTCTCCAATCACATTGATTGACTATTCAAAATGCATGAATACAGGGGCGGATTTAGTAACACCTAAGGAGTGTCACGAAACACGGATTTGTCGGAAAATATTTCCAAATATGTATATACCAAAAATTAAAATACAGTAGAAAGATTAATATAT